>CAUYTI010094021.1:0-12034 GCA_963575145.1 Galago senegalensis
CCAAGGCATCATGCTCACAGCAACCTCCAACTCCTGAGCTCAAGTGATTCTCTTGCCTCTGCCTCCCAAGTAACTGGGACCACAGGCGCCCACCACAACACCCGGCCATTTTTTTGGTTGCAGCCATCATTGTTGTTTGGCAGGCCCGGGTGGGGGATTCAAACCCGCCACCTTAGGTGTATGTGGCTGGCACCTTAGCCGCTTGGGCTACAGGTGCCGAGGCTGTTGATGTATTTTTAAGTTAACTTTTTCTCTATCATATATCACTGGTATATCCATATTGTTGACTCACCTTTCAGTTGAAATCTAGACGTTTTGGCACCATAATCTAGTAAATGAAGTGAAAGCTATGATGACTGGTTTGATGTAACCACGTCACATTGTATAAAAAAAAAAATTCGGCACATTGTACCCCATATATGCGTGAATGTATTCATGATCTATGTGTATTTGACTTAATAAAATTTAAAAAGATAAACAAAACAAAATTTTTAATCCTGCTTTTTCAGTACAACTTTTGGTGACAATCCAGAAGGGCAGGCGCTTAGTGAGCAAGTTTTGATGAAGAGGTTCTAAGAAGCAGAAATAGAAAAGTACGTGTGAATGAAAGAAGATGGAAATAGGAAAACGTGAATAATAATTTTTTAATTGCTTATATAGAAATGTGCTGAATATCTTCTCTGGATCTTAAAACTGAGCCACATCAGGCATATGTTTTATCTTTTTTAAGATATAAAGAAACAGTGAGACTTAATGATAACAATAGGTTATTAAGAATAATAAATATAAAAGGCTGAAATACGATTTACCTCCCTCGTCATTATCTTTTGAAAATAACATACTAGTGTCAGCACAAAAACAAAACAATTCAGAAAAGTTGAGTTGGTTGAATTTTTCATTACTCTTATCTGTCAACATTAACCAATAATTTATATATTTATTCAGTTTTCATTCTCCTCACCAAGTGCTGCTACCCCTACTTTCTAAAATTGCTCATGTAAATGTTTTAGAAATCAACAGTTTTAGGTGATCCTTGTTTAGAAATTAAAGTTTACCAAAATAAAGAAGGTACTGCTTGTAGTTGGTTTGATTTTCATGGAGGCATTGCGTTTTATCACAATTATTTCCTCTCCTCTTTCAAAGCAATTGTACAAATAGTCTCCGTGTTTGCCCAGAGATGGTGACTCATTTCCTACCTCCAGCTATGAAAAACAACAACAACAAAGAAAGACTTTATTTTCTCTCTGTATAAACATACTACTTGTTAGATCAGAACATAACCAAGTGGAGAGGCTCCTTGACTTACAATATGGTTTTCCCCCCAATAATTACACATAAATGGAACATATTGTAAGTTGAAAATGCATTTAGTATAATTAATTTGTGAACATAACAGCTCAGCCTAGCCTACCTTAATAAACATGCTCAGCACATCTGTATTAGCTTATTGGGTAATTGGGCAAAATTATCTAACATAATACCTATTTTATAATAAAGTATTGAATAGGTCATATAGTTTATTAAATACTGAAATTGAAAATCCATATGGTTGTTTAGGTACTCAAAGTATGGCTTCTAATAAATACAGATAACTTTTGCACCATAGTAAAATAAATATATATATATATAGAAAGTGGAACCATTGCAAGTTGGGAATCATCTGTAATTCACTTTGACTTAGCTGCATCAAGACCTTCATCCATGTTAATTCCTTTCAACAAAAAGCACTAGATTCCCCAGTATTCTCCAAAATTTTGATTGAGCTATATTTGTTATACTCAAGACAATTGGGTATGTACTGTCAAGACTATTGGGTACGAAATATCACAAAAGACTCTGTAAAAACCACGACCTTCCACAAAGGCTGCTATAGTTTGGATATCTGATCCTCCAAATCTCATATGGAAATTTGATTCCCAGTTTTAAAGTTGGGGCCAAGTAGGAGGTACTTGGGTCATGAAGCTGGATCTCTCATGAAAGACTTAGTCCCGTCCTCAAAGTAATGATTGCCTTCTCCCTTGTTAGTTCCCAGGAGAATTGGCTGCTAAAGAGAGCCTGGCCCTCCCTCTGTCTCTCCTGCCTCTTGCCCTGTGACACCTGATGCCCTTCACCTTCCACCATGAATGGAAACCCCCTGAAATGGATGCTCACACCATGCTACTTACATCGTCTGCAGAACAGTGAGCCAAATCAATCTCTTTTCTTTGTAAACTACTCACCTTCAGGTATTCCTTTATAGCAATCCCAATGCACTATGACAGCAACTTTACTCAAAAAAAGAAAAGAAAATAAACTGTTCTGCATGGACATCTGTCCATGCCCATCCAACCTTAGACAGATGCCACCCTTTGTATTAATGCCTGCAGCCAGTGATAACTTACGTAATCCTCCACATTTTTCTGAAAACCTTTGTCTTTCTTTAACTCCCTGAATATGCACATGGTTCACCGTGACACGCACACTCCATTGCAAGGTCCCTTCCTGAATAGGGGTAATTTTATAATTTTATAATTTACAGAATCTCCCTGTTTGTTATTTAGGTTGACACAATGGTATCCAGAAGTGGGACTAACTGAGCTTACCTCCAAAGAATCAGCAGCCCCTAGAATTGAGCACAGTAGGAGCACTTTGTGTTCTCCATTTCTGTGAGTCACTAAATTTTTTAAATTTTTATTTATTTATTTATTCATTTATTCACCGATTGAGACAGAGTCCTAATATGTAGCCCTGGGTAGAGGGCCATGGCATCAACCTCAAACTCCTGGGCTTGAGCAATCTTCTTGCCTCAGTCTCCTGAGTAGCTGGGACTACAGACATGCACCGCTATGTCCAGCTAGTTTTTCTATTTTCAGTAGCCATGGGGTTTCCTTTCACTCTTGCTCAGGCTGGTCTGGGAACTTCCCAGCTCAAGCAATCCACCTGCCTTGGTCTCCCGGAGGGCTAGGATTACTCTGTGAGTCATTATTTTCATCCTGATGAATCTCTTCACAGATTCTAAGACCCCCTCCCTTTGATGAGCGTGTTTAACTTTATTTATTTATTTATTTATTTAGTTAGTTAGTTAGTTAGTTAGTTAGTTAGTTAGTTATAAGGCCGCCTTAACAAAGAACCCTACCTCCCTTCTGAGGGGATAAAAGATTTTTGTTTTTTGTTTTCTTTTTTTGGCAAGTCAAGTCTGGAATAAAGACAATTGTCCTTCTGATTTTCTTTTCTTTTTCTGGTTTGGAGAGAATTTACACTCTGTCTATGAGGTGCGCCTTTTCTGGTAAGTTCACTTTCGCTCTGTGCACCTGATTTATATTTTGCTTGATCTGCACCCCTGGGTTAAAAGATCTGTGAGCACTTGGATTCCAGTTTGGTTAGCCATGGCTCTTTTCTCTTTCTTATTTCTGAAAATCTTTCAAGAACAAAAATAAACATTCTAAATAGTGGGCATAATACGGCTACTAAAAAGCCAGCAGGGCATTCTCCATCGTCTGAAACATGGTTTCAAACTTCTGACATTTCCTGATAGAATTTGTCAAATTGTCTTTGCTTTTCTGAGATTAGCAAGAAAATGGAATTCCCCCAAATTACGTTATTCCAAAATTTCTGAGACCTCAGTGAGGCCTGAGGCTTTTCCTGGTACCCATTTTCAAATCAGGGGACGTCACAGGGATTCTTCAACCTGCCCCACTTTGTTTTATTTCTTACAACCAAATTAATTATTTCTTACTACCAAAGTATACAGTTACTATGTAAAGCCTACTAAATTGTCTCATTTTTTTCTGCCTATTTTGAATCTGCTAACTTTTCTGCTGGCATTGTGTTAGAAGTCACTATTTATGGCATTACAGACAAGAAACAAAAGGATAACAAAGTTTTAAAGTCTCTTAAATTAATGGCTTTACAAATTACAAAAGCTCCATGGCAACCAACAACCTAGACACCTTTTAAAAATATAAATTCAGATTTGCCCAGCTAACAATTGCTTTGAGTGATGAGCAGTAAATTGAAGGAATTAAGTCTAAAAGTAAAGAGTAAGGTGAGTTTTTATAAAGTTAGACTCTCAGAGCAAAGAGGTGAAAAGTCTGGACTCAGAAATAATGTAAGTATCTTTTTTTCAGAATAAAAATCGCTTTGTCTGTCATAGAGGTCAGAAAAAAGCTGGGAAAAAACCTGTTAAAATGCTTCCTTATCCAAATTAACTATTCAAGCAAACTACACCAGCAAAATAAAGATGGATTTGCTACTCAAATTTCAAGGCCACTTGGAGATTTTGTTTTCTCTGTACAATTTATCTAGTCCTAATTAAAATGTAAACATTTGAATGTATAAGCCTAAGCTTATTTAGAACTACAAAAAGGATATAAAGAGGCTTCTAAAATCAAATAGCAGTGGAAACTGCTTTGCCCCAAATTTTGGTTCACAGCCTTAATAAGATTAACTAATAGGGCAAATAAAATTTATCCAATTGAACAGGTTTCAAATTGTCAGAAATATAATTTGGAATGAAACGTCTCTTAGAAACTAGGGAATTTGCAATACTATGTGTTACTGCCTCGTGCTTAAATTCTAAAACAAAAAATCGAAGACCACTGTGGGTATAATGTGTTTAGGCATGCAAATGCCTTATATATCATGCTGTATGTTCTGTCTACACTGGTAAAATCTGGAGGAGTCAGCTAGAAATCTTTTAAGGAACTCTATTCTGTTTGCCGTAGATAAATAGTAAACTAATAAAATATATGATAATTAATGTAAACAACTTCTAGTTCACTGATTTAAATTATTGTTAAAATAAAAGTAGAAATGTTTCTAAAGTTATCAGCATACTTTTTACCTGTCTTTACCGGTAAGAAATAATTATGTTAGTTTCTGCTAGATGTTTTAAGGTCATAAATCTATGAATTCAGCCTAAACACAATGATACTTGTATCATTATTTTGCAAGACTAATTTAATGTTGTTAGTTTAATAGAAACAACTGTATCTTCTGAGTTATCAGCAAATACGCTTACACTTAGCATCAGGTTCTTACTTCGGTAAACACCTGGTCTTCACAGGCTGTAAAAATGGTTCCCAGAGAAGTAACTTGAAATGATAACTAGCTTTATCTAACTTCTCAGCTTTTATAATTAATTTCAGTATAATTTTTGAAAATAAACAAACTAGACCCAAATATATTCAAACTTTCTATAAAATCTGAGAAGTCAAAACCAACTTATATTTGTGTTAGACAATTTGTTGATTTTTTTTGTTGTTGTTAGACAATTTGTTGATTTGGAAACGAAAGACTGAGACATTTAGTGAGTATCACTTAATTTAACTTAGCGGAACTTTAAGGTTTTAAATTACATGAAAACTTCATTTAGTATAAGAAGTTCACTTATTTATTCTATTTATATTTAACTATGAATGTGCACAAAATTATTCGGAAAATATTTCTTAAAAATTATAAAATATTTATCACCTATAAAATACTGCTATAGGTCAGATGGTTCAAATTTTCTTACTTCCTAGGCGTTTGCTATAGATTAGGGTTAGTAAGAATTAAAATTCCAATTATTGCATATAATATTATACTCAAAGCACACACAAAAAATGTGTTTTTGATAGAAAAATTAGAAGAAAAGCATGAAACTATGTTCTTTATTGAGAAAAAGTAATTTGGTCTAATTCAGAGGCTATTTAAAGGTGGTTTCAAAACACAGATCTTGACTGGAAAATAAAACCAATATAGTAGAAGATAGAGATATGTAGAAAAGCATGAAGATGTGTTTTTGGTGAGGATGCGGAGAATGAAAGAGTAATTTCGGACAATTTTGTACTTATCTGTCTTTCTAAATATTGATGTTTGATAATACATATCAAAGCTAGTATACACATAGACACACACAAATACAAAACTAAAACTTCGGTCCCCTATGTTCTAACATCCAGTTTTTCTAGAAATATTGATTAGATGAAATACACTCCCCACACGAGGTATTCGTTCCAAGGTACACTTTCGTCTTGAAGCTCAGATTTGTATTTCAGAAGTTCACCTTCAGCTGTCTGTCCCGGCAGGGGATTTTCAGAACATTCATTATTTCAGCTCCCCTTTCTTTCTTCTTCCTTTGAGAAGGTGTATCTCTTTGTTTGACTATGGTAATATCACTCTTTTAAAACTTTTTCATTAGTTCCTGCAGCTTTTTTTCTTCTAGTTCTAATGCTACTGTTATGACCTTATACTGCAATATTTGCTTAAAGCCTAGAAAAGTCAAACTTTCCTCTTCTTTAATACAATTTCCCACTCTTGGCTTTCCCTCATGCAGCGACTTTGTTCCTTATAGCTAGGGTACTTCCCACTCTCTTACTAAAAGCCACGTATTCTCCCCTGCTAAGCAATTAATTTTCTGGGTTCCACTTGTCTCTAATACGGTGTCCATTTATAAACTTGGACACATATTCTTCCTGTGTTTGAATAAATGCAAGCCACCTTTTCATCAGATTCAGCTTCCAAGATACCTAAATAGGCTTCCCGTAGGGACAAGTGAACACACCCAAGATGCAGGAGCTCAACTTATTAGTGTGGGAAATACAATTGCCACATTGTATTTACCAATTTCATATTGTAAAGGAAATGCACTGTTAAGGAAATCAAAAATTTTAAAGAAATGTTGTTTTTGGATATATACAAAACATTAGGGCAGATAAACTTATAACTTAAAATTAAGGACAGCATTTTAAAGTGCAGGTAGGATTAGTGTTGCTGGTTTACATATGAGTCTCTAGTTAAATCTGAATTTCAAATCAATATTTGGGACGTATTTATACTAAAAAAATGTTGTTTACTGAAATTTGAATCTACCATGAAATCTTTGTTTTTATTTGCTGGATCTGGTCATTTTAGCTGAAATTTAACTTAGTCATGTATCTACTAAGCTTTATTTGTAGGTAAACATCTTTTCTTTTTTTTCCGTTTTTTGCAGTTTTTGTCCAGGGCTGGGTCTGAACCCTCCACCTCGGGCATATGGGGCCAGCGTTTACTCCTTTGAGCCATAGGCACTGGCCTGTAGTTAAACATCTTAAAATAATTATTATACAACACAAAACGGAATTGGACACACTAGCAACCAGCTGCAAATGGCTGACTCTTTTCTTTTGATTCCCTGTTCCCTGGTATCTCTTGTTCTTCTACTTCTGCCTTTATATACATTTCACGTTCCTATTTATGTGATTATAGAAAGAATGCTTTCAAAGACAATCAGTAGAATGATTAGAAATAACTGAACAACATAACCAAACACAAATCAATTAAATATGTTTTCTAATTTATCTGTAAGAATAAGTGTAGTTTGGGTGTGTAATTTGTGTGATCAGTGCAATAGTTGAGGAAACTGGAGATATTTGAATGGTGAATTGGAAGCTATAGGAAAGGGGTGACAATGTTGTCCAGATTTGGATAACCTGCTATTTGGAAAAAGTAGCATAGCTTATTCGGGGATGACCCAGGAGACAGACCTAGGAACAATGAGAACAATTTACAAGATGACAGGCTTTGGCTAAAAATAATGAGTAAAGTGGAAGGGCAGGAGCTCTGCAACCCTGGACCAGTTGGCTCTCAAGCTTTCTACTTGGTATTCGTAGTTCACGGGCATCTGAATGGCTGCCCCTGGGGGCTATTTACTGAACTTTCACATATTAGAACATATGTGAGCGCCTTTAACATTCTGCTCACCCCGAGTAACAATGAAGTATAAAATATCTTTTTTTTTTGTCATTCACTGTTGTGTTCACAAGTTGTTTATACACCTTTCTCATGCTTGTGGTTGTTAGTGAATATGAAAAATATCCTAAATCATGTTCAACAATATGTTATTATAATGAGATCTACAAGTCATGTTGGTATGAGTTCTAGTTTCATGTAATGATTCGGGTTCATTAGACTCATAAAACTACCTTTCCTTGACTCTTAGTAGAAATAGAACACTTTTCAGAAATCTGCACGGAAGTATGATAATTTCCACCCAAATATAATAACTGCTGCAATTCTATTCCCCAGTGTCATTGTTAAAGAAGGTTATGCCTTCTAGACTCAGAACTGTCTGATGAAATCCATTTTGCTATTTTTCTCCAGTCAGCACTATTTAAAAATTTTGGTCAAAGATAAATATGATCTGGAGGGCATCATACACTTTGTTCCCTGATTTAAAGTGTGCAAATATGAAAAGCTAGTTTCTTTTTTTTTTTCGAATATTAACTTTTTCTTGAATGAGAAAGATGATTACAGCTAAATTCTGTAATGCTTGTCAGTTAGGAATTTAAGAATGCCTGAAGCCATCTGAAACTACTTGAGTTGCTTTGGGCAATTTCAGAAAATAATTTGATACATTTTTGTGCATTCCAGAGGGTTACGACCCTTTTCCTTAATGGCTGGGTCTTGAGTTATTAAGTGAGTATTTTGGTATAGCATATGGATGAATATTTGAATAAATGGATACTAAATAATTATTAGCATTGTGATTCTATTTCAATTATGAGAATATGTCGCAAACTGAATGTAGATTAAATAGTTGTTGCTCTGTTGTTTTTAGGGTGGACATTACAATCTTCCTTGAGCACCTTGCTCTGCACCCAGTTTTTCTTCTTTAAAATCACGACTATGGTAATCTGATAAGGAAGAAATTCAGGCATTATTATCAGGTTACACTTTGTCAGAAGAGTGTTGTGACAGGTAAAAATGACACCACCCTGTATGCTGATCCCCCTTGCACAATTGGTTCATCATTTTGACAGAAAAATCAACTCAAAAGGCAAGACAATGAATGATTTTTGGATGGAGCTAACTCTCTCTCTCTCTTTTTTGAGACAGCTATTGCCCTGGGTAGAGTGCTGTGGTGTCTCACAGCTCACAGCACCCTCAAACTCATGGGGTTATGTGATTTTCTTGCCTCAGCCTTCCAAGTAGCTGGGAATACAGGTGCCTGCCACAGGCCCAGCTATTTTTTGGTTGTAGTTGGCATTGTTGTTTGGCAGGCCTGGGTTAGATTTGAACCCTCCAGCTCCCATGTATGTGGCTGGCACCCTAGCCGCTGAGCTACAAGTGCCTATCATTTTTTTTTTTTTTTTTGGACAATGCATATAGTTGTCAAAACTTTCTGGAAACATAAACACAAACTTATTTCATAATTTTATTTTATTTGGCACAGTCAGAACAATTGCAGATTATACACCAGTATATATACACCTGGCCTATTCCAATATTAAATTTCTCAAAATACATAGGAAGTATTCAACTTTAATTCCAAATTATAAATTAAAATCTTTTTTTAGCAATATGAAATTTCAAAGAAAAAAACTGTGAGTGAGGAATCAGATTATTTCACTTATTCATGAAGTATAGATGCTTTTTAACCATGTTGACTTGAACAAGCTATTTTCTCTTTGTGCATCTCAATTTTCTCATCTGTAAAATAAGGATAGTCATACAATACTCTCCTATGTCCCTTGGGGGAGGAAGCATGAAATGCTGTGTGTGAACGTGTTTGCAAACTGAATGGGTCCTTCTGAGTTCATTTGCCCTTAATATTATTATTAGTCCTTATTGCATTTCACCATTACAGAGAACAGACACAATTCCCCTAAGAGTGAAAAGAGCTGGCGCATGCCTGCATGGCGTGTGTGGAGCAGAGTGTGCCCAGATTAAGGATTTGGAGTTATCATCAGTATATGGGAAAGAAAATTGGAGGCAACAAGCAGGGCCCAGATGAAGTCGATAAAGAAAAGTGAGTCGTACAAATACAAAGGTAGATCTTGGCTTTAGGTAAAATGTCAATATTTTATTTATCATTCATTTTATTAAGTTAACTTTAATTTTTTAATAGTGCCTTGAAATAATTATTCTTTATGCTTGTGATTGAGACATTTCGTGCCTATTTGAGCATTGTTCTTAAGGGTCATGTTCAGTCTTTGTGCTGACTCGCCATAAACACAGAGGAAGAATTTAGAAGTCGCTTTGTCGTTTATTATCGTGTATAAGGAATTAAATGTCCACTTCGCATTTTCTCCATACTTCAGTACAATAAAGGAGACTTGTTTCAAACTTTTTATTTGTTTTTTATTTTTTGGTTTTTAGGCTACCATTTCTCTGAATACCTATATTTAAAAATAAAGTCATAAACTAGACTAGAGTCATAAACATTTGTTGTTTTTGTGGCTTTTGGATTTTGCTTTGTCAATAAGAGATTACATAAGATATACCGAAATTTCCAATTCAAAAGTCAGAGAAAATCAAATGTGGTCTCTACCTTCAAGTCCCCTGAAAGCTTCTGGTGAAAAAAGTTAATTTTACCTTTGTTCAAAACAAAGAAATAAAAATGAGCAAGCAACCTAGGAAGAAAGGATTTCTGTAGTAAAAATTTGGAAATAAAACTTAGAAAACTGCTGTTCTTCATGCAGTTGCTACTAATCTGGATCTGGACTGGAGCACGTGATGTCATCCACAAAAATATGGGAAAAAGAAATAACAACAGCAAATGAAATCTTTTATATTTTATGACTAGTTCCAAAACCAAGATGTAATAATGATTTGAAATTAAAGTGCTAAAATTTGAAAAAATAATCAGAGTAATTTAGCAGTATCATTATTACCTATTTTTTTCCATATTCACCACTGGGCAGAGAACCAGAGCAGAGACTGACAGGTCTCCAGGACAGCGGGGGACACAGGGTCAGCATGACCCTTTCCTCCTCTCCTCATCAATGCTGCACCTCACTGTATTTCTCAATTTGAGATAGAAATCTATGTAAGATTTCATTTTGTAAATCTCTCCTAAGTTTGTACGAAAGCAATTTCTTTGAAAAATGTAAAGTTAGCCCAACATATTTCCACATTTCATTTTAAAATTTTAAATCATGCTGTTTTTTTATCTATTTTAAAATATCAAATACTTGAAATGTATTGCAAACAAAATATTTCATTTTGTTTAAATAAGCTATGTGTTACAAGATAGATCGTGCTAGTTGAGAAAAGATATAGTTTCCCTTTGTTGGGTCATATTCCATCTGTCTCACGTTATGAGTTTCATAAAATATTGAGACACTAAATTTATGCTAAGACTATATAGATAGCACTTTTTTTTTCATTTCAGGAACTAGGGTCTTAAAATCTCTAAGATAAATATTAAAGTTTAAACAAACAAATTTCTAAAAGAGGATCTGTTTGATTAAACACGTCCTGCGCATATTTAACATACTGAATTAAAAATGAAGGGTACAGAGAGGGACTAAATGAAGAGAGTTTACTAAGTGTTTGCATTTGTGGTGAGGTTGGAGAACAAAGAACAGGGATATGAGGTTTCAGACCACTTTGCAGATGCTCCATGCTTTATTCCGTTGTTTTGAAATGAGGGTTTGTAGTTCCTTGATTCATCCATGCTTCTTTGTGCAATGTCATTTTGAGCACGCCATTCCCTGCCTGCAAGCAGCTCTGTTCCTGTGTTGGAACTGATGCCACAGATAACACATTAACCGTCCTTCTATTAACAGGTGAGGTTTAAAAATACTCATAGGTTGATTTCTTATGTACCTAAGGGAAAGCGAAGGAGAAGAATGGGAGATAGCAGGAAAAAACTTGGAGAAAATAAGGATTTGCGGTAAAAAGAATATAGTGGAATAAAAGAAAGAGTGGAGTCAATCAGAGGAAGAGAAGAACAGGGAGGAGAAGGAAACCACTGAAAAGGACAGTGCAGTTAGTTTCCTTTAGCCTTTTGGGTTTCACATGTCACTCTATTTATTTAGAGTTTTAGCAAGACCAAGTGTTTAAAATATTCCCTCAATGAAGGAAGGAAGGGGCTCAGTGCCTATAGCTCAACAGGCTAAGGCGCCAGCCACGTACACCTAAGGTGGCGGGTTCGAATCCCCAGCCTGGACCCACCAAACAACAATGACGGCTGCAACCAAAAAATAGCTGGGCGTTGTGGCAGGCGCCTGTGGTCCCAGCTACTTGGGAGGCGGAGGCAGGAGACTCGCTTGAGCCCAGGAGTTGGAGGTTGCTGTGAGCTGTAATGCCA
>CAUYTI010094024.1:0-12195 GCA_963575145.1 Galago senegalensis
TGAGTTTTATATTATTTTTGTTAATTTTATAATGTTAAACTGTAATAATAACAAATAATTGCTGAGAAGTGATTATTGAGAACTGCTTATCAAAGTTTGCATTGTTGTCAGGCCCTGCCCTGCCCCATCCCCTGCCCCGCCGCCCACCAAACCCCCCCCCCCCCCCCCGTTGTCCCACCTTACTTACTGATGTGAAAATCTGGTCACCCTAATGATGCCCCACCCTTTCAGAGCTTTTGAACAGATGACAGACTTCTGGAATGTGAAAGGGGTCATAACATCTTTATGAAGATGTTAGAGAAAAATATGACCCATGGAGACTGGAAAACCTGGGGACATTTGGTTTACTACCTCATTTAGATGTTACAATAGTCCTATGAGATGGACACTGTTATTATCTTTTAGTTGAAAATACTGAGCCATAGAAAAATATATTAATTTGTCCCTAGGTCACCTGCCTATTCAGTAGCCAAGCTAGGATTCAAACTCAGGACCTACTGAACACTATGTCATTCAACTCCACTGCTTCTTACCTTGAGTAGAAACCGCTTGCCTAGACAATGGGAATAAGCTCAATGCATCTCAAAGGATCGTGACACAATGAGAAATAAAACCCAGTACATTTTTTTAACTCATTTACCTGATAGGCCAAACTGGATGTTGCAAAATAGGTACATTTTTCTTTACGTTTCCCACAGTGACTTCCTGCATTAGTTTGCTTTGCCTGGCAAAAGGGGTGAAGTAAAAATGCATGCTTTTTGTACTTTAAAAAGCCCACATCCCCAGACCTCATCATTTTAGGCTCCTTTTGGAGCTCTGCTGATCCTAATTGTCATCTCATATGGTGCTGAGAAGTTTATTAATTGTTTGACACCATCCAACAAAGGCAGGAAAAAAAAAGGGCAACTGAGGATAAAGGCAGTCTCTTGAACAGCCGCTCATTTGCTCTAATGCATCTGGCTAATGGATAGGGTGTGAAATTGCTCAAGAAACACGGCCGCTAGGAGCTTTGTTAATGTTTTTGCACCCAAGTTGATCAGCCTGGAGCAGAGACAGTCTTATATGGAGACAGGATGATAATAATAATAGATGTTGACTGAACATCTACTATATGCCAGGCACCCTGGGTCATCTTTTACGTGTTTCATCCTATGGGATGGTGTCATTGCTGTTTTTAACAGCGTAGGAAATGGTTTGGAGATCACGACAGAATTGATGTCTACAACAGGCTGACACTAGACCTCTGAATTTGCAGTGCCTTGATTTTGGCCACCTCAGTGACAAGATTTAAAGAGAGCAGTGACTCTTCTGACAGAGATTCCTAGTGATAGATCAATATTTATTTTCCCTTCTTCTGCAATAATAGAGACCCTAATTTTCAGCTGACTATATATTTCTAGCCTCCCTTACATCTGTATATGGTTTCGTGCTCAAGTTCTAGGCAATGGAAACAAAATGAAAGTGTCACATGACAGCTTCTGGGATCCTTCCTTAGAGACCAATCACAATGCATCCTTTTTGTGTGTGTTTTTGTTTTTAATCTTCCCACTGGCTGGAGCATGGATATAATGTTGGACCTCCAGAAACCATCTTGGGCCATGTGGACAATGGCCACAATGCAAGGATAGTAAAACAAAACATTTAGAAAGAACTAGATCCTTTAGGATTTTGTGGAGGAGAGCTGCTCTGGTGCAGCAGATAGTTCAGCAGCCCTGAATTATGTATTTTGGGCTTACTACAAGAAAGAGAAATAAATTTCCATCTTACTTAAGCCAGTGTAATGCTGGAACTTTGTTACTCACAGAGTATTTTCATGATAACCTCTTCTTGAATGAACAAAATAATAGGTCACTGTCTGGTTACTGATGCCTTAAATGTCTCCATTACAGATTTGTTCCACTGAATGAGGTTATATTTATACAGACTTTCTGGTAAGGAAGGTAACAGATCACTGAGGGTACATGAATAGAGAAGGAGTAGGCAGAAAATTGGCAAGCTTGAGGTGCCTATAATTCTGCAGCACCTAGAATTCTGATGCAGCCATTGGGGTAAGGGGCCAAGATGGAAGGGGAAGAATAGAGTTAGAGCTTCCTTGCTCTTGATACAGTGAAAAGAAGAGACCCTGCTTATATTTTTTTCTACTTAACAGTTTTTCCAGAGCTGTTCTCTTCTAGGAAATTTACCCCAGATCTGTGATTACACAGAGCAAGAGTTCAGATTACATCAGTACTGGATTGACGGTGATGATGACACCTTTGTATCAGCAATACTGGACTGGAACAGGAGAGTTAGGGGCAGATGAATAAAGCATTCTCCCAAACCTCCCTCAGCTTTACAGGGTAAAGGGGGACTACCCTCCATCAGTAGTCATTCCTTGATTTATTTACTTGTAAATTCATTCAACAAATTTATTTACTATCTACTATGCACAAGGCATACTTTTGTGGATTAAATATTAAGGACATTTAAGTCCATGGTGACAAAACTATTTTTCATTTAGGTAGCCTTCTTGCAGAACTTAAAGGTGCAAATCCATTTAAAAACAACTCACTTTAAGAAGCAAACAAAACTATTGATTATCTAGTGTTTTAAAGCACTGCTCTAAGTGCTTTGTAATATGTGAAAATAGATAAGACAAAGCTGTGACTTTCAAGGAGTTTGTGATCCGTCAGGGAACAGAGATAACCCATAAAAAATTATACGATACAGCAGAATAAGGATAAGTGCTTTAGCAGGGACAAGGTTTAAGGAAGGTTCGGAGGCATGTCTGCCACTCAGGAGAGGGACGATCATCTCACAGATTAGTATGACACCCCTTTGCTTTGCTTTTCTGTTTGCAGAATGGGGGAGGCAGTAGAGTTGGTTTTTGTCCTCGCCCCTGGAGGAATTTCAGCACAGGCCTCTGTCAGGAGGTCAATGAAGGGACTGTTTTCTCAGCAGAGATATTGTATGAATTTAAAAGTCTTTTCCAACCCTACAATTTGGTGGTCCTTCTACCTCTGTTCTTGACACAAATTCTTGCCTTCTGGATTACCTAGGGTTTCTAAGTCTTGTCATGTTATGTTGTAACCACTTGGCAAAAGTGAAGCACAGATGTGTACAGGTAAAGAGACTTCCAAGGAGCCCCATCTCAAGGGGCTCTCTAGTTCAGTACAGAGAGAGGGCACATACCCAAGAAGGGAATGCTCAACCATGTCCAATGTGAGGTCACAGGAGGAAGACTTAAAAAGTGTCTTATTAGGGGTGGCACCTGTGGCTCAAAGGAGTAGGGCATCAGCCCCATATACTGGAGGTGGCAGGTTCAAACCCAGCCTCAGCCAAAAACTGCAAAAAAAAAAAAAAAGTGTCTTATTAAAGTGTTGAATTTCTTCCAAATGTAGAAAATCCATGTAGGGTACATTTGTTTTATTAATTGTGAATTTCCACATAGTAGAGTCTCTAGAGGGGAATTGCTCTTCTCCAGAGCTTTTCTGTTATTCCTCTGTTTCTTTTTCCTTACTAAATTTTATGCTTTTCTTGCTCAGTTCACTCATGTACTGCCCCAAACTGAAACTCACCTTACTTTTACACAACTCTCCTAGGAACTTTGAAAAAGAGCAAGAGAGCAGCCCAAAGAGCAAAGAGAACTCTTTTGGATGTGACAGTAACTATACTTGCCTTTTGGTGCTGCCTTCTCCTTGTCTTTGTGAAGCCTCCCTTGCTCTGTTGGCACCTTCATTCATCTATGAATGAAGACACAGCCACCATATAATGGCTCCCAATTACTTTGTTTGTAAATTAAACTGATAAAATACTGCTTTTCTGGACTTCTCTTCAGCCTCCATTTGAAAGCTAAGGTCATACATCATCCAACTTGGAGATTGTGGTTGTTACTCCCTTTGTGTTGAACAAATATAGATAAAGGGCAGGTTTGCACTTCCTTCTTTCTAATCCCTTGGTACACTTAAAAAGCTTCTCTTACTATTTTAAAATTCCTTATTCTTGCTATCTCTAGGTTGTTTGTTCATATGACAGACTTCCACCTATGCATCTAGTTTCCAAATTCTAGTAAGATTCCAGTAATATCTTGGGTGGATTTTCAGAATAAAGGTTTTGGGTTATTCATTTTTCTCAAACCTCTGTTAATTAGAGTCAGGATTGGGATCCAGGGATATAGCATCACAGAGAGTCAGCATTGAGAGAGATTTGAGAGGATTTTGTTATGGTAGGTTTGTCCAATGGTGTCAGTACACAGTAGGGAGAGGGATTTTGGAAAACAGAGAAGCTACTGGTGAGAAAATAAATTTCAAAACATATACTTTAATGTTATATCAAGTGAATCACACAGTTTTGATGACTGGCTACTATACCTAGTCTATCTCATTTATCCCCAGCTCTACTCTATTAGGTAGACCAGTTGACTCCTGGATATGAGTTGAGTCCATCAATGAAATTGTATCAAAACCTGTAACTTCTTTTTGCACTTCATCTTCAAGGGTCAGAGACTCCCAGTGCTCCACAGAGCATTTCAGTACATCTCAAACAAATAGTGTGAAAACTCCTGAATGTTTTCTATCATTCTCTATTTTGTTTGTTTACCCAGAGTGGGTAATGAACTTCTAGGAAGTAGGTGCTTCCAGAAGCTTGAGTTTAGGGACCAGACATATGCCTATGCACAGTGAGGCCTTCCTGCCACAATGAATCTAATTCCAGTTGTTTTAACTGTGGGCGTGCAATAACCATGCTGTAGAGAAGTGATTTTCAACCAGTATGGCACAAGAGGATCATTAATTAAATTATTTTCTAAAGAAGTTCAAAGCACTTCTTTAAAAAGAGTGTTTTTTTACTCTTTTAAAAAAATCATCATTGTAATTTTAGTGTGCATGGAAGTTTAACTAGGGTTCAAGTGTGCCATGAGATTAAAAAAAGATGGAAAAATACCACTGTAGAGGATGAAAGGAAGAAAACATGAAAAGAAGAAGGTAAAATATTGATGAGAAAGATATTCCAACGGTTGGGAAGGAAATAAAGCTTGAAGAATAGACTATAGCTCTTCTTTCAGGTGTTTCCATGTACAGTGTGTCTCTTCTCCTTGTTCTTCCTCAGCACTGGCCATCTGCACCTTCCTGGCTGATGCGTAAACACCTAGGGCAGGAACCCCATCAGTTTGATGTTTAGCATTATATCCCTAGCACTTGCTACAGAGCCTGTCATATAATAGATGCTCAGTAAATATCTGTGCACTTCCCAATCTTACCCTGGCACTCAACTTTGTAGATCTATAACACTCCATCTGTGTTAGGATGCTTGCCAATTAGAAAAATGTAGCCCGTTCAACCTGCTTGTTTGACATATTTCCAGAAGGCACAGTGGTGTTCTCACTGCTGTCATTGACTCTATGGGTTTGGAGATAACTAATAACAAATATTAAAAGTGTACTTCTTAAAAAGATAAGGCATTCTCTTCTTTTTGGCTAACCTTAACTATGGGAGAAAGAAATCTTAGCCAGAAAAAAGTTGGGTGAAAGAAGAAGAGCTTGGGCCCGAATCTGCCAGAGAAATTTGGCCCTTAGAGACATCTAAGCAGCAAAGCAATTTAAGGACATGGGCCCTAAAAAGAAAACAGCACCTGCTTTGCTGAGCACTCTTGTCTGGAAATTGCTGGGTTAGCAACACGTTGCACCCTGTGAAAACTTGTGACTTCAGTGTTTTAAAAAAAGGCTTTAATTAAATTGAGTGTTTTTGAATCTCTCTCAGGGAGTTAGGGTTTGGGGGGTTGAGGAGCTGAAAACTTTATTAGGATGAAAAGAGCCTTCTCAGAAATCCTGGAACCCCACAGTTCATAGCCATCATCCATGTGTGGCCGTGTTTTTGCCTTTAGAAGCCCTGTTGCCATTCACATTCTTTTGCAGCCAAGCAAGGCTAAACCTGGAATGGTGTGCTTGGTACGTGGCCTGGGATAGTCCACACTGTGCTTTTCCAAACTTTTTTATGGGTCATAGGTTTGCAGGAGTGGGAAGTTTCCCCATAGGGCTCAGCATTTTTTAGGTTTATTGTTTTATTTTGTTTTGAGTTTGAAAAGATGGTTTTAAAGAGATGTGGTAGGATTAAGGGATATTTCTTCAGACCTTAGCCAGGGGCGGCTTGTATTTAATTCAATTCAGACAATATTAATTGAGCACTTTCTATATGCAAATCACTGTCCAAGATTCTGAGGATATAAAGAGGGATGTGATGTCAATTCTGGACTGAAGAAGTTTACAGATGAACACAGACTTTAATAAGTAAATCTGGGACAATTACTCTATGTACAAGTGAATAGGAGCCTGGAATAGGGAATGATAAATTCTTGCTGATGGAGTTGGAAGACGCCTCACTAAGAAAGAAATAGAAGAGCTTGGCCTTAGAGGCTACTCAGCATTTTCACAGCTAGGGATGAGAGGACAAAAGAAAAAGCAAAGAATAAAAACTTGCTATGCACAGTATGCTGTCAAGGTTACCAGACACCTAAACCTTGGTGTTTAGGTCAGCTGCCTGAGTTAAAACCTTTTAGTTTTTCCCATTTAGAAGCAACATATCTGTGGCCTTACTTATCAAGTAAGGCTAAGGATAGTATCTATTTCACAGATTTGTCTGAGGATTGAATGAGTTAATACACATACATGTTTAGAATAGTGCCAAGCATATAATAAGAGCTTAGAAAGTACTAGCTATTCTTATTCTAGAACATTCAATATAAATGTTATGCCAACATCTTTTTCAGCTTATCTTGCACTATTCTATGTCAGCATAAGACTCAAACAACTGATGTACCCACAAACATACTCCTTACTTTGCTGTCTATGTGCTTTTCTACTCAGTGGGTTCTCTGCCCTATGTTTCTCCATCTGTCAAAAATCCTACCTAATCCAGACCTACCTTAAATACCAGCTATGACTTCCAGACAAATATGAGTAACCTCATTGCACTCTGCAGGCATTGTGGCAAGTTTTTGGAAGCTCTCCTTCTGAAATTTGCCATTAACCAAGGCTACTACCAATCCTCGAGAGTGACTCATGAGGTCTGGAGAATGACAGGGTTTTCCCTTCCTTCTCCCTAGAAGAAAGTGCATGCAGGGGAAAGGATGGATTCATTTTACCGCTATTCCTAGATTTCCATGAAAGATGATAGCAACACAGAAGGAACAAGATAAACACTAAGATCTGACAGTCACCTGCATGTGCCAATGTTTACTTCACTGAGTCTGAAGGCCATTGCCACCTTTGTGAATAAACCAAGACTTGAGGCTCTTCATGACGCTCCCCAGAACATTCTAGGCCAAGCTATTTGAGAATGGAAAAGGTCCTTATTTCTTCAGTTTTGAAAATTGTTTACAGTTTGAGCCAGAGGAGTGATTAAACCTGGATGGAAGATTCCCCATGAAGCGATCGACTGTGTCAGAAGCCAACATAGGACATATAGCGAGGCTGTTGGGTAGAAACCCAAAAATTTGATTGGGAATACAGGGATGAGTGGGAGGAAAAATCTGTTCCTATTTGCTGTTTGCTACCAGTCAGGGAACAAATTGGTGATCTCAGGCTCACGCCGCCACCTGCCACTGTGTTAGAGTCCACTGTTAATGCAGTGCTTGGCAGAGAGGGTCAGGGCTAAACACACAGAACTGGAGCTGCTTTTCCACTTCAGCTCTCTCAGGCCTGGAGAATCTTGGCTAAGAATGTGGGGGAAGGGAGGACATGGCCCCAGCCACCCACCGTGCCATTCCTGGGTTTTGATTAAAGAGGAAAATATTGGCTCTGACATTCTCGATTTGCAAGATCCAAATGTATTTTGACTTTTTAGAAGAAATAAGAGCTCAAGTTTCACGGGAATGATCCTGCTTAGAACTTCTGACTCAAACTTAAAGCCGTCTGGCTTCTCAGTAGTTGAATGCACAGCAAGTGCAGTTAGCAAAGTGACATTGCTATGGCTGCGGGTTGCACAACAGCGCAATGTCAGCCTTTTGATGGGGGTTGGGCTGTTGAGCAATGCTGCTTGGAAGAGAGAGGTCACACATGGAAACCTGTCTAGTGGTTCTAACAATTTTACATCTTTATAAATATTCAATATATTTCTTTACATGTTGGGACTCAGGCTTTCCAAACTCCTGATGTGTATTTCTTCCAGAAATCTCAGGTCAGGCAGTGAATTTCCAGTCAACAAGTAAAGTTCATTCTAAAATATCTCCAGTGAAACCAGAATATGGTATTTCAAGTGTGGGAAGGAGCTTCTTAGAGGGGTCCCTGCTCACTGCATCTGTCCTCTCCTGCCAGCCACTTACCCACACACAGCCCCTTCCTTGGTGCTGAGTCTGGGATAGGTGAATCGAAAGCCCCCATGAGGCAAGGTGGGTAGACTCAGGAAGGATATCCCATCTCTTCCTCCAAGCAGGGAGGAGACATACATTCCAGTGTGCCTGGAACAGGACTGAGGCACCTGCACTATCTCGTCCCAGGATGAACCTAGCAGAAAGGGTGGATAGGAAGCTGCCACTCCTCTCCCTGGCCCTAGGAAGAGATGAGTCATGAACACAAGAGGAGGATAAAGAGTTAGCTAACTAGACATAAAGAGGTCCCTCTGGGCATTGCCCACCCCAGAATGAAAGAAAAATGGCTCCACAGCTGATAAGGACTCAATAGCAACAGGCTATGGGGTGTGGTCTTTGCCTCCTGATCTTCCCTGTATCCCATTGGTCATTACGCTAAGGAGTGTTTATTACTAAGAATGTACATGTATGTAGTAATTTGGTAAAGAGCCTCCTTCATGAAAAGGAGAACTTTTGTAAGAGGGCACAGTGGCTACCTAAACAGCATCTGAAAAGAAAGTTTTGCCCCCTTTTGAATTCCTAACACTGACATTCAATTTATTCATTTTTTTTAGTTAAAGAAAGATGTGTGTGTATGTGTGTGTGGGGTCTAATCTAGCAGGTAAGAAAAGATCTTGAGGAGCTTTATGAAGAAATGTACTTCAAAGACTAAAGTGGATTCTAAGCACAAATGAGAAGAAATTTTTCATTTAGGGAAAATCAGGGAGGAAAAGGTATCAAATCTAACCGTTAGCATGTAATAATATTTTGTCAGGAGTTTTTCCCTCATTTCTGTTAAACTGCAGAGTTTCAGCTAGCATTAATCTTCTAATCAAAAGGGAACAAATCTATTTATAATTGACATAAATGATAGGCCTATTTATAGTTCTCTTCGGCGTTCCACGTTTCTCTGTGGGAGATTTTCCCTGAAACAAAAGCCTACTTTTTGAAGCAACTGTGTTCCAGGGGCAGCCTTGATCATTTCTGCTGCCCGAGAGATATATTTAATTAGCCTCTCATCCCTACTCATGGGATGGCGAAATGTGGAAAGTACTGACCAATAATACAGCAATTTCTACTTTGCCCTTGTAATTCCAACCCACTGAAATCATACATGACCCCAAAATAAATGGCAGTCCCCAAGCCCCACAGGAAAAGGGCATGAATGCTGTCTTGGCTAACCCACTTTCGACTTCAGACTGTACTCAGGCCCAGCTCTCTTCAATTCCAGCAACAGGAATTATATCTCTAGAAACCAGTAGCAGGCCTTAAAGCTCTGAGAATTTTGCGATGATTTCATAAGCATAATTTCACCTGAAACTCACAAAAAACCCTTTTGGTAGGCAGGCAGTGCTGATTGTACACATTTTACAAAGGAGGGAATTATAAGCCTGCTAATTCAGGGCCCTTCAGAGGGTCCAGGTTTCCTCACCTCACATTCAGAACTCTTTTTGATGCTCAAAGTTGTCTTTCTGATAGCAAAATAAATATTATTCAGCTATACTCACAATTGGGTTTCTGCTTAATTCAGAAAAATTTATGTTTTAGGGTATTTTTGTATTCAAAGGAAAGTAAGCAGTGGTGCTTGTGTTCTCTGCATCAAATCCTATCTGGGCTGGGCAATACAGAGGATTAGGTGAGAGGCTAACCTTACAATTCCAGGTAGAGTGTGGATGTGTCATTGAGCTGGAATCAGAAAGATTGGCCTGGCAGGGTCACAAAGGAAGGTTTCTCATGACTTAAAGTAAAAGTAGCTTTTTTCTGGCCTCTCAGGCTGCAGTGCATGAAGGTGGCAAATTCTACTTTTTATTTATTATTATTATTATTATTTTTTGCAGAGGCAGAGTCTTACTTTGTTGCCCTTAGTAGAGTGCCCTGGCATCACACAGCTCCCAGCAACCTCCAACTCCTGGGCTTAGGCGATTCTCTTGCCTCAGCCTCCCAAGTAGCTGGGACTACAGGCGCTGCCATAATGCCTAGCTACTTTTTGTTGCAGGTCATCTGGGGTTGGGTTTGAACCTGCCACCCTTGGTATATGGGGCCAGTGTTCTACCCACTGAGCCATAGGTGCCGCCCGCAAATTCTACTTTTTAAACATTAGTGGAAGACCTCAAAAGACTATATATAGAGAGAAGAGAATGAAAATTCTTTGTATTCATTTAGAATTTTTATTTTTTTATTTTTTTGAGGAAGAGCCTCACTCTTGCCTGGCTAGAGTGCAGTGGCATCCTGACAACTTATTGCAACCCCAAACTCCTGGGCTCGAGGAATCCTCTAGTTTCAGCTTCCATAGCAGCTAGGACTACAGGCATGTCCCACCACTCTGGCTAATTTTTTTCTATTTTTGGTTGTGTGTGTGTGTGGCGGGGGGAGCGGTAGTTCTTGCTATGTTGCCCAGGCTGGACTGGAACTCCTGGACTCATGCAATTCTCATGTCTTAGCCTCCCAAATTGCAAGGATTAAACGCCCAAGCTACCTTGCCTAGGTTCATTTGGAAATTCAGTAAACATGTTTTGAGATTTGCCATGTGCAAGAAGAATAGGAAAAAAATCCCCATTTTTATATATTTATTTTAATGCTATAGATTTATGATGCCTTTTCCTGTGTATGGGTAAGGGTTGTTTTCTTAACCATGTTGAAGGCAACCTTAAGGTAGACTTTCACATAACTTTTTGGGAACATGCTCATTAATATTAGTTGTCTCCTGTCTTTCTTGTCTTAGCTTTCCCTTGGTTTCTAGCACTATGTTAGGTACATGGTAGTCCATAAAACATTGCTGAATTTAATTACATTAAAGAAGAGTGACTTTCTTCTTTTTGATCAATATTTTATTAGTGATCATTCCTATTAAAATTCACTAAGCTGGATCCATTTCTGAAGTCTGAGATTTGACTCTATAACCTTGGGGCTTGATGATCCTTCCACAGGGCAAACAGAAATGAGAGCCCCAGTCTAGGTACTCAGAAACTTTAGAAGTTGTCACCTTCAAATATAGCATGCAGAGCTGTTTTGTTTTGTTCCCCCATGGTATTTGTGCTCTATCTGGCATTGGCTCAATCCATTGTTTCAGCTGGGCTCCCAGGAATAGACTAACCTCTATAATTCTAACATACAAGTTGAGCATACTAAAAGATTTGCTGATGCTCCTTACAGTGTTTTAATCTGGAAATCACAGCCAGCTTCCAACAAAAAGGATCATGTTCTGTTTACCTAAATTCCCTCAGTAATTTTCTTTAGATACAGCATTTCTCACTCCCTACTTGAAAATGCCTAAAAGTCCATGGAGGCCTTCCGACTCAGCCATGTCTGCATTTCAAATGAGTTACTGCCTTCTTATGGGCACACATAACTAATCTAGGCCTGTAGGCTAAAGAAAAATGGACAACTTAATTGATTCCATGCAAACACTGACTGCATTGTATATAAGGGAGTAAATGGGATCTCTTAGACATTAAAAATACATAGCCCTCACCTTTGAGGGGCTTACAGTTAAGCAGATGGAATAAGACATGAATACTTATCAGAAAACACAAAATAAAACATTATAAGTGCGGTAAGAGTAGTAGTATTGCGGCTCAGCGCCTGTGGCTCAAGCGGCTAAGGCACCAGCCACATACACCTAAGGTGGCGGGTTCGAATCCCCAGCCTGGGCCCACCAAACAACAATGACGGCTGCTACCAAAAAATGGCCAGGTGCTGTGGCGAGCACCTGTAGTCCCAGCTACTTGGGAGGCTGAGGCAGGAGACTCACTTGAGCCCAGGAGTTGGAGGTTGCTGTGAGCGTGATGCCATGGTACTCTACCCAGGAGGATAGCTTGAGGCTCCGTCTCAAAAAAAAAAAAAAGAGTAGTAGTATTGCTTTCTTCTTTTGAAGGG
>CAUYTI010094025.1:0-18121 GCA_963575145.1 Galago senegalensis
TCCCAGCTACTTGGGAGGCAGAGGCAGGAGACTCGCTTGAGCCCAGGAGTTGGAGGTTGCTGTGAGCTGTAATGCCATGGCACTCTACCCAGGGGGACAGCTTGAGGCTCTGTCTCAAAAAAAAAAAAAAAAAAAAGAAAAGAAAAGGCAGGCAATATTTTTAGCCTAGAGGGGTGGATCCCAGCATTTTTTCTTGACTTGGCCAGGAAATAAGAGGGGTCTTACCTCAGAGAGGGGTATATGGGAAGTGTATGGGGTGGACCCCCCGGAAGTCCTGCTGGGCTGTTTAAATCTAAGGTGACCTAACGGATGGCGGGAGCGCCCGCCAGAGCCTCGGCGCAGGGCGCGGCCATTGGTGACGCACGCCGGGGAGCACGGCGCCCACGTTTCCACCATTAGCGAGGCCTCACACCCGGCGCTCCAAGTTCGGGGCTGGAGGCGTCCCCGAGTCCTCCCTCCCGGAGGCGGGTCTGGCCCCGCCCCTTCGCCCCGGGTCGCTCCCGGCGGCCCCTCCCACCTCCTAGGCTTGGCCTCCCCCGGCGCAGCGCACTCCACGCCGGCCGCAGCCTGACACGCCGCGCGGCCCCTCAGTCTCCCACGGTCGCCTCCCCCAGGCATGGCACAGGGCCTCGCCTCACTATGGCAGCAGCACGGCACAGCACGTTGGACTTCATGCTCGGCGGCAAAGGTGAGGGTGCCGGTCGCCACCTGCGCGGCTGCCCCTGCCGCCGGGCTGGGGTTGAGGCCGGGCGGGGCGCGCGCGGCGGGCCGAACAATGCGGGCGGCCCGCGCGGCGCCGCCGGCTCCCGGGCTGCCGCACCGAGCGCTCTGTGGAGCCGCGTGCACCGGCGGCCGGGTGGAGGCCGACCCCCAGCCCTTACCGCGTTCGGTCCCGGCCGCAGCTCCGGGCCGGGAGGGGACACTCGGGGTACCCGCCGGCCGCGCTGCCCTTCCGGTCCCGGACTGCCCACCCGCACCCCACTCAGGCTCGCCACCTCCGCGCCCCTGCCTCAGAGTCCTCTTCAGGTTGCCGGGTCCAGGCGGACCCCCCCGGGGGCGGAGGTGCAGCGGTTGTGTGGAGCGAGGTGTGACTCGCGACGGCGGGCCCGGGTTGGGGGCGTGCGCGGTGCGGGGCTACTCGCGCGACCTTTTCCTGTTCTTGCAGACGGGTGAATTTCCCTCTTGGGGACGGGGGTTTCCCTTCGTGGGGAGCTGGGGCTGGGGAAGGACCGCAACCTCTCAGCGCTTGCAGAATTCTTAGCCAACTGCGTAGGAGCCGATCCCCCGGAAAGGACGGGGGGACGGGAAAAGGAAACGATTATTATTATTGGGGGTGGGGAGGTGAGAGGCCTGAGCGCGGGAATTATAACACCCCTAATCGAGGAGGCTCAGAAGGCAGAAGTGGCCAGCACAGAGAGGGCTGGGGACGTCGGGACTGTGTGCAGTAATTTTAAAGGGAAGGGGTACTTCGCAGGCTGCTTTTCTCTGGGTGCCTCTAACATGGGTGGCGGGAGGGATGGAACTGCCTGTTCTTTTTTTGGAGGCTTTTGAACCTGTTACTACGGCAGACTTGAATCTGCACTTATCCGTACGTCCCACTTGCAGTGTCTCACCCATACCTTGTCTTTTCACCGTTTTCCTCGAATTAGATGGAGCTGCCTTTTCTGTTACCATTTTTAACAATGACTTTCTCTGTCTTTATAAACTCTAGAGTACTCACTTTGCATTTTCTTCATCAGTTTAAAAGATCTCCTCCGAAGGCACAACATTGAATAAGATTCAGGATTTGAAACTGGGTTTGAGTCCTGCTTTTCCTGATTTAGCTCCGCATGTGACCTTGGGTTTATCTCAACCTTTTTGAGCTTCCTCTTCCCTATCTATAAAGGGAAGTTCAATGCACAGCTCTTCGGGCTTTTTATCATTATATTAAGGGAGTATCTGTATGAAATGCCGTTGGATGGTTAAGCAATGTCCAGTGTATTTGGGTGGTGGGAAATGACCTAGAGAAAAGAAAGCATTTTTAGTTCCCGCGTTTTTTAGGTGAGGATGGAGGGAAGGGAGACTGTCAGGGAGAATCTGGAGATAAAATGATGGTTGGGTGATGAAGTGTAAGATAGCAAAGGTTTTGTTGAGAAATTCACCTAACAGCTTAGGTTGAATGGCTAATGAAGATTCTAGCATACTGAATGTAGTGGATGAGCACATCAGGGTCACCCAGCTGGTAATGGTTGAGTGGGGGGGGGAGGGGAAGTGTCCCTCGGGTAAGTATCATATACTCACTATATTTATTGTGCATATGTTTTCTTCTAAGCTTAAAGGAGGGTGATCTCAGCATGGGGCCCATAGATTCATCCCATAAACCTCCTTCACCTTAATTCAGTCTGTTGCCTCCTGAAATGCTTGCTCATACAATGGGCTGCTTCTGTTTGTGAAGCAGTTGGGAAAGTGGAGAAAGACCTTCACTAACTTGGCTGAAGAAAAATGGAGAGAATTTTAACACTTTGGGCTGACATGGGCCAGAGAGGGGGAAGGAACTCACTGATGTGCAACATGGCTGAGAGGAGAAACTGGTGAGTTCTAAGTTGGCAAGGGGTAGGGGTGGCAGCTAAATGATTTAGTTGTGCAAAAGGCAAGTAAAAAGATGGAAGGAAAGGGTGTGTGTGTACAGAATAGAAGATATTTAAGAGGAAAATATAACCAGCTGTTAATATTTGAATTTTCTGTCATTTGTAAAGATGAGACAGCTTTGTTACGGTGAAGAAAAATCTAGAATGAAATGCTAAGAGGGATGTGCATATGTATGCATGTATGTCCGATCTTGAGTCCTTATAAAGGTATTCTGTAAGAAAACTCTGGTTCTTACTGTAGTCTCCCCCATCAGTTCATTTGGGGTGAAGCATGTCACTTTTGTTGTCTATCCACATTTGAAAAATAAAGGAATCTGGCTAGATTGCGATCTTGTAAGTTCTTTTAGTTTTCAATAAGGGGCACTTTGTGAAAAATCCACTTGTGAGGTCTCTAAAAACATTTAATTGATGATAATGAGTCAAAAGGCATTACTCTTGGCATGTGAATATTGGATGTGACTCAAGGGTGAGTCAAATGCCTATGATGCCTAGATTCAAGTTCTTCCCCCCACCCCCATTTGTCAGTAATCCTAATGTTTGAGTTCCATGATGTGATTTTAGTGGAATTAAACTTGAACCACTTAATTATTATGCTGCCTATGAATGTAACTTAGTTAACCAGTGCAAGCCCAGCAGCCTTCAGACCACCAAGAGCAATTGTAGGTTAAGCCTGGTCAGTGCTCGTTTAGTTTAGTGTTCTGGCTATTGAAGTAATTCAGAAAATTTTTATTTTTGCCTTAAAAAAAAACTTCCATCTTTGGTCATCTTGTGAGGTATTGGACTTTGAGGACTCTTGAGCTCAGAAAGCATTTTGTGATTTCTAAACCTAAGGCCAGCAAGAATAAACCTGTCCATGTTTATGTAGTCTAGGGCTCTCTGGCCTGGTGGGAAGACGGATAGGGTTTGTTCCTAGCATTTTTTTTTTTTTTTTTTGGAGACAGTGAGACCAAGTCTCACTTTGTTGGCCTCTGGAGAATGCCATGGTGTCATAGCTCATAGCAACCTCCAGCTCTTGGGCTTAGGTGGTTCTCTTGCCTCGGCCTCCCAAGTAGCTGGGTCTACAGGTGCCCACCACAATGCTTGGCTATTTTTAGAGAATGGGGTCTTGCTCTTTCTTAGGCTGGACTCCAACCGTGAGCTCAGGCAATCCACCCACCTCGGCCTCCCAGAGTGCTGGGATTACAGGCATGAGCCACTGCACCTGGCCTAGTATTTAATAATTTCAAAGTAGAGCTGAACAAAATCGTTATTTCAGCTGTAATATAATGTGGAAAAATCTGATCTTGCTGGTGACGGTGGCCAGATATAGTTGATAATGTGTGGTTTTGGCCTCTAAGCATAATTGAAATGCTAAAATTTCACTTAATGAAAATAAGGATATATATATATTTTCCCATCAAAGTTCACAGACTACTTGAGTTATATCCATTGGCCCCTTTGGTCTCTTTCCACCCCAGGCTGGAAAGAGAACTGGGACTGCCTGTTCAGTGTATGTTCCTATTAGGTGTAGTCCTCTTCCACCCAAGGCCAGCACCCTAGGTAAATGTCCTTTGTTCTCCTACAAAGCTCTCTTTGAAACCATAGCAGTTGTAATTTATTAAAATGCCTCCAAGGCTAGGCATTAGCTTAAGTGTATCACATGTTATTTTATGTAATCCTCACAACAAGCCTATGGGAGGTCTTGTTATCCCCCATTTTAAAGGTGAATAAATGGGCCCAATTGAGTTTTCTTTAACCTTTTAAGTGGTATGTCTGAAATCCAAAGCCATGTTTGATTCCAAGGCTTTTGCTGCTTCCATAACTCTGAAGCCTTTTAGTTTAAGACAGTCATTCTCTTTTTTTTTTTTTTTTTTTTTTGAGACAGAGCAGCCTCAAGCTGTCCCCCTGGGTAGAGTGCCGTGGCATTACAGCTCACAGCAACCTCCAACTCCTGGGCTCAAGCGAGTCTCTTGCCTCCGCCTCCCAAGTAGCTGGGACCACAGGCGCTTGCCACAAAGCCTGGCTATTTTTTGGTTGCAGCCGTCATTGTTGTTTGGCGGGTCCGGGCTGGGGATTCGAACCCACCACCTTAGGTGTACGTGGCTGGCGCCTTAGCCCGTTGAGCTATAGGCGCCAAGCCCGAGCTTAGGAGTCTTAAGCAAGAGCCTTGTCTCTACTAAAAATAGAAGAAAATTAGCTACGTATAGTGGCACATACTTGTCCCAACTGCTTAGGAGGCTGAGGTAGGAGGATGGCTTGAGCCTGGGAGTTTGAGGGTTCAGTGAGTTATGATGATACCACTGTACTCTAGCCATAGCAACAGAGTGAGACTCCATCTCACAAGTATTAGCTTACCCTATACGGTCAAGATCATTAATATCACTGTTTTCTTCCTCCAATCTTGTCTCATTGGAAGGTCTTTAGAGACAGTAACACACATGCAGCTGTCATCTCTTATAATAGCAATGCCTTCTTTTGGAATACCTCTAGAAAGACTTCTGGAAGTTTTACAGTTAACTTCTTTATTATTATTTTTTTAAATAAGTATACTGTAAAATAATGAGAAAAAAGCAAAGTATAGGAAATAAACCAGTAGCATAGTCATTTACTATCATTATTAAGTATTTTGTATGTACATAATTTTTTTTGAAATACTTTTATAGGACTGGAAGTATAGTAGTTTTGTTTATACCAGCATCACCACAAACATTTGAGTAATGTGTTGTGCTACACTGGAGATGTTAGAATAGTTATTGTCACTAGACAATAGGAATTGTTCAGCTCAGTTAAAATATTGTGGTAGCACTGTTGTATATGCAGTCTGTTGTTGACCAGAATGTCATGTGGCATATGACCGTGTGTGTATGTGCTGGTCATAGGATACATGCTTAAAGACACACACTGAATTTCATCGGAGATAGCAAGATTGCTCTCCAAAGTGGTGGTGTCACTGTACATTCTTAGTAGCAATGCATACTTGTTTCTGTTTCCATGAATTTTGGTCAGCTCTGACTATTTTTGGACTTTGCAATTATTGCCAGCCTGCTGAGTGTAAAGTGGTTTCTCAATGTTTGGTTTTTAAGTCCCTGAAAACCAGAGAGATAGCTTCTCTTCTGATACTTATTAACCATTTGGCTTTTCTCTTCTCTGAATTTTCTACTATATCTTTTCTCCAGTTTCTTTTTTATCTCGATGATTCATAAGAATTCCTTGTATATTCCAAATAGTACCTGGTTTAGTAATTTAAAATTCTTTTCCTAATCTTAACCTTCTTAACTTTGTTTTTTTCAAATTTTTTTTTTTTTTTTTGTGCGTGTGTGTGTGATAGTACATCACTTTTGTAGTCCTGGGTAGAGTGCTGTGGTGTCATAGCTCATAGCCACATCAAACTCTTGGGCTAAAGTGATCCTCTTGCCTCAGCTTTTCATTTTTAGTAGAGACAGAGTCTCATACTTGCTCAGGCTAGAGTGCTGTGGTGTCAGCCAGGCTCACAGCAACCTCAAACGCCTGGGCTCAAGTGATCCTCCTCCTGCAGCCTTCCCAAAGTAGCTGAGACTTAGCCACCCACTGCAATGCCCGGCTAATTTTTTCTATTTTTGGTAGAGCCCAGGTCTTACTCTTGCTCAGGCTGGTCTTGAACACCTGAGCTCAAGCAGTCCACCTGTGTTGGCCTCCCAGCGTGCTAGCATTACAAGCGTGAGCCGCTGTGCACTGCCTCTTTCCGGTCTTTAGCATCTTGTCTTTTTTTTCCTCCAGTGTGCTTTGGACTCTGGGCAGTTTATCAGTTTTCTAATACTGTATCTCCTATCTACGATTCCTCAAGGCTAAGCTTCCTGCCTTTTATTCTTGTTTTTGTAGACTTTGGCCATAAATCATAACTTAGCATACGGGAATTTAACTATCTTTAGAAAAAATGGCATTTTCCTCTTATCTTTGTGTGGCAAGTGCTCCAGAAATGCGTGCTAAAAACTGTATTGCTTATGAACTCTTCCCCATAGACGACTCTTTATTTGCTCAGTGCCTATTCTTCCGGGGAAAAAACTGGAGCTTGTGAGTTGTCGATGTCTCTTTGGCAAGGGCTTGCCTCTGCCTGTTCTTTTTCATCTTTCTGAATGTTTGTCTCTTAAATGTCACGAGGTGATTTCATTCCTCTCCTCATATCACTCTGCCTGTTCTTGTTTCATGATTTTTCAATCTCCTTTATGCTAAAAGATTGCTTACATTATTACATTTTAAAAAATTCCTTCACATTTACTCTGACTGAAGCTCTTATATTTCTTGCATTATATTATCCTTTAGGCTTCTATTCATATCTTTCCCCCAAGAGCTCAGCATTTTTTGCTCTATCCCCTTGAGCTTTGGGAACCTTGCTATATATTTCCAGATGGTTGTCCTGGCCAAGTGGTCATTAAGAATTCCAAAGGTCTCTGGCTCGGCATCTGTAGCTCAGCTGCTAGGGTGCCAGGCCACATATACTGGAGCTGGTAGGTTTGAATCCAGCCAGGGCCTGCCAAACAACAATGACAACTACAACCAAAAATAGCCCAGGCATTGTGGCGGGCATCTGTAGTCCCAACTACTTGGTAGGCTGAGGCGAGAGAATTGCTTAAACCGAAGTGGTTGAGGTCTCTGTGAGCTGTGACGCCACGGCACTCTACTAAGAGTGACAAAGTAAGACTCTTGACTCAATAAAAAGAAGGAAAAAGAAAAGAATTCCAGAGGTCTGTTTTCCCCCAGCTCTCCTTAAGGAGCAAGGATGCTTGGAATAATTTTTGGGGTGTGGGGCTTGCTTCTTGCCATCAGATGGCACTGCAGATTACTCAATTTATTTTTACATCTTGAGGACCAGTAGACCTAATAGTATATAATTTGGCAAAGAAGTTGGGAACTGTCATGGAGAAGACTTAGCAATTAAAGTAAAGACACTATTGCTAACAAATACAAATTTATTTTTCTTTTATGTGATAAAAATGTATTGTATATACATGAAGCTTAAAGAAAATTAAATAGTAAATTTGAAATTTTGGGGTATTTTCCCAGGTTTTTAAATATATTAAACTATTTTCGTTTTAGAAAGAACCAGATAGGGCTCAGTGCCTGTTAAACAACAATGACAACTACAACAAAAAATAGCCAGGTGTTGTGGTGGATGCCCGTAGTCCCAGCTACTCAGTAGGCTGAGGGAAGAGAATCACTTAAGCCCAAGAGTTTGAGGTTGCTGTGAGCTGTGATGCTACGGCACTCTACTGAAGGTGACATTGTGAGACTTTTGTCTCCAAAAAAATAAAGAACCAGATAGTAAGAACATTAAATGCCTTGTCGAGATGACTATTTTCAGTTAAAACTGCTGCTTGATAAAAACCAAAAATAAACAAAACTTCAGCTGTTTAATTACAAGACTGAGTCTCCAGGTGAGGAAAATTGTCTTCAGCATACATTACCTTGACAAATCTGGATAATATGACAAAAAGAACTGTTACTACTTTCATGTCATCTTTTGATAAGCTTTCTCTCCTGAATTTTTCTGATAAGACTGTAATTACTGACCATTATCTACTTACATATGGCATATTTACTATATTGCAGTGATTTTTTGGATATGTGCTTAATGAGAGAAATATGTTAATTTGCAGCTCTTGAGAAGTTAGGAGGTTTTAGGAGTAGGGAAGAGAAATCAAGCAAATAGCTAATTCTCATGGAAGTTTAGAGCAGGTATAAAATGAAATCTTTGGCCTTAAAAATTTTTTCCTTTTTGTAAAGAAGCATGGAGAACCGTCAAAGAACTAAAAGTAGACCTTTCAGCTTGGTGCCTATAGCTCAAGCAGCTAAGGTGCAAACCACATACACCAGAGCTGGCGGGTTCGATCCAGCCTGGGCCTGCCGAACAACAATGACAACTACAACCCCAAAATATCCAGGTATTGTGGTGGGTGCCTGTAGTCGCAGCTACTTGGGAGGCTCAGGCAAGAGAATCACTTAAGCCCAGGAGTTGGAGGTTGCTGTGAGCTGTGATACTACAGCACTCTACCCAGGGTGACAGTTTGAGGCTCTGTCTCAACAATAACAAAAAATAGACCTTTCATTTGATCTTGTAATCCCATTACTAGGCATCTACCCAGAAGAAAAAAAAAACCCATTTTACCATACGGATGTTTGTACTTGAACGTTTATAGCAGCTTAATTCCCAAGTGCCCATCAATACAGTAATGGATTAATAAACTGTGATATGTGTATACCATGGAATACTATTGAGCCATAAAAAATGGAGACTTTATGTCTTTTGTATTTACCTGGATGGAGATGAAAAATATTCTCCTTAGTAAAGTATCTCAAAAATGGAAAAGCAAGCATCCCATATACTCAATACTGATTTGAAACTTGTAGATGAACAATTACAGGCCCACGTGAGAGGAAAAACACAATGTGTGGGGAGGGGGCTCAGTAAGCTCCCCCCTGTTGGGTACAGTATAGGGGTATATGGCACACTTCTTCTAGGTGAAGAGCTCAAATACGACTTGGGACTTTTCCTGACATACACACACAGTGTAACCTAATTGTATGTTCCCTTACTAATCTGAAATAAAAAATATTAAGGTAGTATGTGGAGCTGTCCAAAAGCAACTGCTATTTATAATCTGATACATTTTATGCTCGTCTTATTTGTGGACTTTTTATATTTGTTTAGTGTTAATGTTGTACATACCAGAGCTGTCCAGAAAGTATCCAGCCTTGTAATACGCCAACTAGAGACATACATGATATGATAGGGTACTTTATGGACAGTCTTTATATTTTATATTGTAATTTTTATTTCTTACAGATATTCTCCTAATTACAAAACAAACTAGGTTAAAAGAGAATTATTAAGTCCAGTCAGGACTTGGGTGGATTGTAGTTGTAAATTCCAAATGCATTTCTGCCAAGCGGTAGTTTTTAGGTCTTTCGAAATTCTTAAGCAGAGATGATATTTTAGGAGAAGGAAAGATAAATAAAGGAACTCTTTCCCTCTTCTTGATGTTATGTATGTTTTGTTGTGTGTGTCTTTCCACCTAAACAAAAGTCTTTGGCAGTCTGCATAAATATCACAGGGATTGCATCAATAGCCCTGGTGGCTCTTTTACCTGAGAGTATTTGGGAAATACGCAGAAGCATCTTTGGTCAGTCCCTGGGAAGTGTCATTAAGATAGTGTGTAGGGTAGCGCCTGTGGCTCAGAGGAGTAGGGCACCAGCCCCACATGCCAGAGGTGGTGGTTTCAAACCCAGCCCTGCTCAAAAACTGCATATATATATATATATATATATATATATATATATATATATATATAGTGTGTAGGGGCTTGGCCCCTGTACCTCAGCAGCTAGGGTGCTGGCCACATACACTGGGGCTGGCGGGTTCAAAGGTTCAAATCCAGCCCGGGTCTGCCAAACAACAATGACAACTACAACCAAAAAATAGCTGGGTGTTGTGGTGGGTGCCTCTAGTGCCAACTCCTTGGATGGCTGAGGCAAGAGAATCACTTAAGCCCCAGAGTTTGAAGTTGCTGTGAGCTGTGATGCCACAGCACTCTACCTAGGGTGGCAAAGTGAGACTCTGTTGCCAAAAAAAAAAAAAAAAAGATTTAGTGTGTAGGGACGTAGGGATGCTAAACAACTTACAATGCACATATAGAGAAAACCTCTTGTTCAGGTTGTCAAAAAAGGCAAAAGAAACTGAAAAGAATCCACACCGGAGCTATCTCTATTGCTGAGGCGCGTCTCTAACTCTGGCCTTAATGAGCATCTTGTCTGGCTTCTCCAAAGCACTTGCCTTACAGACCACCTTCTCTAATTCTTATAGACTGGAATTTAGGGCCAGTGTCTTGATTAGATTAATACTGACCATTTTTGGCATTTCAGAGGTGAGGTTGTAGACTTTGTATTGCATCACACAGGGGGCACTTAAAGTCAAACTGTATTGCTGTTGCTGATACTAAACTTGGGTTTTCTGTTAAGCTGGTGACTGACAGATTTCTTCATTTTAAAGGTTTGCCTGTTTCTTCATTGTAAGTAATCTGTAGAATGATACTTGACACACTGGAACATTCGGTTCCCTCACAATTGTTCTTTCACTTAATGGTTTTACCATTTGTTATTGACCCACGTTTTAATAAATTATTTCACTGTGGGAATTTTTTTTATTTTGAAATTCTCTTATCTTCGATTTTTACATTTCTTTTTCTAAGTCTGTCTCCTTACTGCATTAGCATTTAATAGACTTGGCAGGCTTATTGTTTGTGTATAATGCCCTGACAGTAGGAGCAAACACAAATAATGTGGTATTCTAAAGAAAATTATTATGGCTGAAATTAAGTCACTACAGGCCTGCTAAGTCTATCTGTTGGTGGCAGGTACAGGTGCTGAATTTTCTTTTACTTGTTTCTTTTAATGAATATTTTTATGTCTGTAACTATAGGCACATCTGTGTTTGTTTGCCTTTGGGCTTTTGGATTTTTACCCAGTAGATGAACCACTCATAATGTTTCTCTGTAGATTGTCTAAATGTCAACTTTGCTAGAAACCTACTTTTCACAATTGTTTTTGTTTTTTTGTTGTGGAGACCACATTTGGTCCATTGCCCAGGCTGGAGTGTATTCCAGGCTAGAGTCTATTGGCATGATCAAAGTTCACTGTAGTATCTAACTCCTGGACTCAAGTGGTCCTCCTGCCTCTGCCTCCCAAGTAGCTACAGGTGTGCACTGTCACACTGGGATAGCTTTTCTTATTATTATTTTTTTTTTATAGAGATGAGAGTTTTACGGTGTTGCCCGGGCTAGTCTTGATTTTTTTGGCCTCAAGTGATGCTCCTGCCACAACCTCCCAGAATGCTGGGATTACAAGTGTAAGCCACCATGCCCAGATCTACAAATTGTTTTAATAATAAGAACAGTTCCCTTTGCTTTTCACCCCAGTAGCCCACAGAATTTGGATAGAAAACAGGGACCTTCTGATTCTTATCATCCTACGAAGGATTGCAGTGCCTGGCATAAAATTGGTACTCCAAAAGTATATAAACTGAGCTCAGCCTTCCAGACTGGACGGGCTTCTTGGGAGCAAGGATTAAAGCAAGGGGAGGAGCAGCCTGAAGAGGCCCTGCATGAGGCAGGGTGTTGGAGGGAGGCAGTGTTGGGAAACTCTCATCAGCTTCCATTAGAACAGGTAAATGGTGAGGGTAAATGGGGCCTAGGGATAAAAGTACGAACACTTAGGGATTACTTTACTGGGACAGTCAGAGAGGTAAGGCGTGTGTTTGAGTTTGCTGCCTAAATTTTTGCTCTCAGGGAAAATTATTTTGGGGTTGGTAGTATCCCCAGACAAAGCTGTGGATTTAAAAAAATGTCTTTCTCTGGCAATTGTGGTGGGATGGGGATGAGTTGTGGTAGGGCCTTTTTCTGTTTCTGTGTCAGTATCAATACATTCATACAGTGTTCCTATCCAATGGCTTTTTCATACTTAATGTCCAAATACAGACACCTTATTTTGTCCCTTAAGTGCCTAAGTGATCTGTTCCTGCCTACTTCTCCAACTTTATCTTTTCTTTTTGAACCAGTGTCTCACTGTATTGTTCTCGGTAGAGTGCTGTGGTGTCACAGCTTACAGCAACCTCAAACTCTTGGGCTCAAGCGATTCTCTTGCCTCAGCCTCCCAAGTAGCTGGGGCTACAGGTGTCCGCCACAACACCTGAACACCTGGCTATTTTTTTGTTACAGTTGTTGTTTAGCTGGCCCTGGGCCATGTTCAAACCCACCAGCCTGGGTGTATGTGGCTATGGGTGCCACCTCTATCTTCATCTTGTACCACTTTCTCCTTTTCTCAACAAAGCGTGGGTCATACTGGCCTACTTAAGTTGTTTTTAGTCACAAGACCTTTATTTCTATTTGTTTTCCCTACCTGGAGCTCTGCCTTCAGATCTTTGCATGGCTAGATCTCTTTTGTCATTCATGTCTTAATAAATGTCACTTCCGAGAAGGTTTTCCCTGAGTACCCAGTCTGAAGTAACACAGTCATTTCCAGTCAGTCTTTAATGTTATTTTATTTTCTTCATATCACTGCTTCTTTTTTTTTTCCTTTTTTTTACAGATGTCTTCCACTAGAATATAAACTTCAGGAAACAGAGACACTGTTATTAGTTCACTGTTATCTGTTCTGTCTTTGGAATGGTGCCAGGCATACAGTGGGCTTTCAGCAATTTTATTGACTAAATCACCTACCAGGATGAATTGTTCAAAACTGATCACCTTTCTTTATTCAGCAAATACTTAGTAAGCATATGTCATGTATCATGCTTGATCCCCAGCACTGCAAAGATTTCTTTATTATTGGTTTTTCACACAGGAAGGCAGTGTTAGATACTGATTAAGACAAGTGGCTTTGGTGTTAAAGTTCAAGCATTGCCACCTACTAGATTACAGCCTTGGCAAGGTAAAGTCTCTGATCCTTTAATTTTTTATGTGAAAAATAGAGATAATAGTGCTTGCCATGTAGGATTCTTGTTAGGAAAAAACGAATGAAGCACTTAGCTAAGTGATAGGCATATAGTATGTGCTCGGGTATTAATTTTTAATTTTTGATTTTATTTTGAGACAGAGTCTTACTTTGTCACCCTTGATAGAGTGCTGTGGCATCACTGCTCACAGCAATCTCAAACTCTTGGGCTTAAGCAGTTCTCTTGCCTCCGTCTCCCAGGTAGCTGGGACTACAGGCGCCCACCACAACAACACCCGACTATTTTTATTTTTTGGGTGGGGGGGATGTAGTTGTTGTTGTTTGGCAGGCCCGGGCTGGATTCAAACCCACCACCTCCAGTGTATGTGGCTGGCTTCCTAGCTGCTGAGTTACAGGTGCTGAGCCTAGTTTATTTTTTAAAAACTTTTAATTTTAGTTGCTGTCCTTCCATTGCTTGGCAGAGTGAATAAATGGTACTCTTCATACCCTGGACTGTTAATTTCCTTGTGAGAACAGTTCAGCCATAAATCAGTACATTAGCAATGGAGCTGGACTTTCAGATGTACAAAATTGACCTAGAGATATTAGCAAAAGACAGAGTTTTGCCCTCTTGCGCTATTCTCTTTGCTAAGCTTGAAGAGAGGATTGAGAATTTGTGTTTTTGTGAGGATCCCAGGTAATGCTGGTGGTACCTGCCCTTGACTTGGCTACTAGTGGTAGCCACAAGCCACTGGGGGCTGTGGAGCACTTGAAGTGTGGTTTGAATTGAGATATGCTTTAAATGGAAGATATACACAGGATTTTGAAAATCTTGTGTAAAAAATTAATGTAATGTTGAAGTAACAGTTTGATATGTCAAGTTAAATGTATGCTATTAAAATTAATTTCATATTTCTTTCTTTTTTTTTTTTTTTGAGACATAGTCTCACTATGTCACCCTCAGTAGAATGCCGTGGCGTCACAGCTCACAGCAACCTCCAACTCTTCGGCTTAAGCAATTCTCTTGCCTCAGCCTCCCAAGCAGCTGGGACTACAGGCGCCTGCCACAGCCAACTCTCGGCTATGTTTCTGTTGCAATTGTCATTGTTGTTTAGCTGGCCAGGGCTGGGTTCGAACCCGCCAGCCTCTGTGTTTGTGGCTGGCACTGTAAGCACTGTGTGTAGACGCTGAGCCTAATTTCACATTTCTTTTTACTATTTAATGTGACTAATAGAAAATGTGAATTGCATACATAGCTTGTCTTCCTGGTTTGCATTGTATTTCTACTATACAACAAAAAATGCTATCTTTTAAGGTGTCTACCAGGGCCTCAATTACCAAAATTCCTCTAAATTGAGTAAAAATCCATTCACTTCTATTCAAGTGCTAATAAACACAGAAGCTTTATATTGATCAACACAATCCCAACTAGTGAGAGAGATAAGATGGTAGAAGCTCTGTAAGTTGACCACCCAAGGGACTGTAACAAACTGGTCAACATCTGAGGCGGTCAGTTAAGGAACTACAGTTAAGTACATGTGCTGCATGTCCAGGCTATGAAAATGATGTCAAGTGAAGGGGGTAGTAATGGTAGAGAAGGGCCAACCATGGAGGGTCTACTGTATATATTTTCAGTGCATCTTAGTCAATTCTAAAATATAAGCAAGGACAGAGTGCTAATTTAAAATATTAATCTAGATGTTCTGCTACTTGGTGGAAATTTTTAGATTCCAATTATTAGGGCCTTCTTAAGATGGTATAATGAAATTTTTGTATTGTAGATGAGTCCTGCTTTAAAATGGTAAATTTTTCTTAAAAGTTCTAACTTTTTAAGTCAATTTCTTATGGAATCAACTTTGGAAAACTTTTCTTTCATTGCAATTTAATTCTGTCTCTTGTAATAAAGGAGTCATTTGCTTTGGTTATATTCTTTTTGTTTTTTTAGAGACAGAGTCTCACTCTGTCCCCTTGGTAGAGTGCCATGGCGTCACAGCTCACAGCAACCTCCAGCTCTTGGCCTTAGGTGATTCTCTTGCCTTAGCCTCCCAAGTAGCTGGGACTATAGGTGCCCACTACAATGCCTGGCTATGGTTATATTTTTTATAGGTTAATAGGTTAATGACTTCCAGACTTTTGTTTTTTTTAAGACAGAGTCTCACTGTGTCATCCAGGCCAGAGTGTAGTGGCATCTTCATAGTTTACTGCAACCTTTAACTTAGGGCTCAAGGGATCCTCCTGCCTTAGCTTTCTAAGTAGCTGGGATTACAGGCATGTACCATGATGCCCAGCTAATGTTTGTTTTTTTTTTAAGACACAGTTTCACTTTGTTGCCTAGGCTAGAGTGCCAAGATGTCAGCCTAGCTCACAGCAACCTCAAACTCCTGGGTTCAAGTGGATCCCAGTGGATCAAGTGCCTCAGCCTCCTGGAGTACTTGGGACTTCAGGCACCCAATATAATGCTCGGATAATTTTTCTGTTTTTTGTAGAGAACAGGGTCTTGCTTTGGCTGGTCTTAAGCTCCTCAGCTCAAGGATCTCCAGTGTTGGCCTCCCATAGTGCTAGGATTATAGGTGTGAGATACCACTCTTGGCCACAGCTACTTTTTTTTTTTTTTTTTTTTTTTTGAGACAGAGCCTCAAGCTGTCACCCTGGGTCACAGTGCCGTGGCATCACAGCTCACAGCAACCTCCAACTCCTGGGCGTAAACGATTTTCTTGCCTCAGCCTCCCAAGTAGCTAGGGCTACAGGCGCCCACCACAATGCCTGGCTACTTTTTGGTTGTAGTTGTCATTGTTATTTGGCAGGCCTGGGCTGTATTCAAACCCACCAGCTCTGGTGTATGTGGCTAGCGCCTTAGATGCTTAAGCTACAGGTGCCGAGCCCACAGCTACATTTTTTAATTTTTTTGTAGACACATGGATCTCTCTATTGCCCAGTCTCATCACAGGAACTCTTGAGCTCAAGTGATCCTTCTGCCTCAGCCTCCCAGAGTGCTAGGATTACAGATTGAGCCACTATTTCTGACTTGACTTTTCACACTTTATTGTCTGGAACATTCTTTAATTTTAGATATAACTACTAGCATAAAGTTAATTCCCAGTCGCCTCTGCGCTAAGAACCTAGATTTATTTTCTATTGATTTTTACCTTTCAATTTTAACCTTACATATTTTGTGCCTGTATATTGTGAACAACTGTCATACTTGCAAAATATACATTCTCTAGAAACAATCCTAGAGAACTCAATAAATTGTTCATGCATTTGTACAATGGCTTCAAAGATACAACGTAGGATTAGATGACCTGACTCTTAAAATCCTTTCTAACTTAGGTTTTATATTTTTGTTTATTGGTTTGTTTTTTTCCCCAGCATTTTCATTTACTTTTATGTTTTTACAAATGTTTTAAACATGTACCATTGGTGGCACAACCAAAATTGTTAAAGTGGTTCTTTTTCTGTTCTCTTCCTTCTCATCTTCTTAAGGATAAAGTTGCCTAGTGTGCTAGTATATGGTTAATATCTTTATGACACTTACTAATCTTTTAAAAAGAAAGGCAGAAGGCATTATGCTCAGTCTTGGGGAGATAATGATATTTAACTAGAATTTAGAAACTTTGAATTTTGTGTCTGTGACACCCCCCCCCCCCACACACACCCCTACCTCTCAGTTTACTATTGCTTCTACTTATGGAACAATGAAAGGCAGTTTCCTTTAGAAATAAATTGATGTAAGGAAAAGTGATTGCGCTATGGGAGTTTAAGGGCATGGTTAGTTAGCACATAGAAAAGGATGAAGTCAGGCAGCAACACAAAGGAGTAAGTGACTGAACTATGAGAGTACTTCAGAACATATATTTATTTATTTTTTAATATATCAAAAATTTTATTTTTTACATTAACTTTTTTTTTGTATTTTTCAAAATATTTTTCTTCCAGAGTCTACTTTTTCTTTCTTTTTTCTGTTTTTATTTCAGATTTAATGTAAGGGTACAAATGATTGGGTTACAGTGTTTGCATTTGTTAGATTGAGTCCCTATTGTAGTTTGTCCTGCACCCAAGAAATGTGCCATATACCCTTACCTTGTGCTCATTAAGTGGGAGCACATCAATCCTCCCCCCTCCTTTCGCTCCCCCACCATCATTCCCCCTCTCCCCAACTTGAATTGAATTGAGTTTTTCTCTTATGTGGATGTGTATTATTAGTTCCTCTACTGGCTTCATGTTAGAATTAAGTACATTGGTTACTTACTTTTCATTCTTATGATACTTTACTAAGAAGAATGTGTTTTAACTTCTTGTCCAGGTTGAGACAAAAGGTATAAAGTCCCCATCTTTTTTATGGCTGAATAGTAGTCCGTGGTATACATATACCACATTTTATTAATCCATTCCTGTGTTGATGGGCATTCAGGTAGTAATACACAGAAAATTCCACATCCTGGCGATTGTAATTGAGCTCTGATAAACACTCTAGGGCAAATGTCCTTATAATAAAATGATTTTTTTATTTTTCCTCCTAAATAGATGCCTAGTAATAGGATTGTGGGATCAAGTGGAAGGTCTATTTTAAGCAAAACATAAATCCATGTTACTTAATTTTTTATTACTTATGATGTAGATTTAAGTGTATTAATTTATAATTGCCAGGTTTCCATGGATCTCAATAGTGCCAGCACTGTTGTTCTTCAGGTCTTAACTCAGGCCACCAGTCAGGATACTGCTGTGTTAAAACCAGCTGAGGAGCAGTTGAAACAGTGGGAGACCCAGCCTGGTTTCTATTCGGTGTTGTTGGTAAGTTGTTCTAAAATAGTTTATTTTTAATAATATGAGATACCACAATTTTAATTGTTCTAAGAACCTAGCGTTATTGGGGATTTCTTTTTTTTTTTTGAGACAGAGCCTCAAGCTGTCCCCCCCTGGGTAGAGTGCCATGGCATTACAGCTCACAGCAACCTCCAACTCCTGGGCTCAAGCGAGTCTCCTGCCTCCGCCTCCCAAGTAGCTGGGACCACAGGCGCCCGCCACAACGCCCGGCTATTTTTTGGTTGCAGCCG
>CAUYTI010094026.1:0-43634 GCA_963575145.1 Galago senegalensis
TTTATTCCAGACGCTAAAATCTGATGGAAACACATCTTCTGCAATAGTGAAAAGAGAAAAAAATTCAAAATGCTGGAGTAATTATAACACTTAGGAATAAATTTCCTTACTGAATACAGCGAATGTTTTCATGGAATCACAGTCAGTACCTTATCTTCATTGTGTATCAGAATATTTTAATAAAATTTCTACTTAATCAAGTTTCTTGTGTTCCTTTGATTTTACCATGGTTATTTTTAAAAATAATAAATGAGGTTGCTTCTGATCCTGAATATAAAGAAGTTTTAAAATGTTCTTTTTCAAACAGCTTAGAAACACAGGTGACCTGACTTACACAAACTAACAGGAATGGACAAATCATGGTAATACTAATCTATATAATCACAGGAAAAATTATTTCTGCCCAGGCATTGATTGAGTACTGTAATCTCAGCACTTTCCATCTTCAGGCCAAGAGTTTGAGACCAGTCAGGGCAATATGGCAAACTCCTTAAAATTTAAAAAATTTATCTGGGGCTCAGTGCCCATAAGCACAGAGGTTACAGTGCCAGCCACATACACCCAGGCTGAAAGGTTTGAACTCAGCCTGGCCCAGGTAAACAACAATGACAACTGCAACAAAAAATAGACAGGCATTGTGGTGGGCACCTTTAGTCCCAGCTACTTGGGAAACTCAGGCAACAGAATTGCTTAAGCCCAAGAGTTGGAGGTTGCTGTGAGCTGTGACGCCATAGCACTCTACCAAGGGCAACATAGTGAGACTCAGTCTCAAAAAACAAACAAAAACTTAGCTGGGCATGATGGTGTATGTCTGTAGTCTCAGCTACTGGAGAGGAGGGAGGATTTCTTGAGTGTAGGATTTCAAGGTTATAGTGAGTTATGATCATGCCACTGCACTCTAACCTGACTGACAGAGCAATACTTTGTCTCAAAAAGAAAAACAAAAGATTCTTCATTTTGTAAAAATGAGTGATAAATTATCACCCCATTCTTACCTCTTTGAAATATATTTTAATACTTACACATAATTTTTTTTTAAAAAAAAGTAATGCTAAAGCATACAAGTTAAGAAGCTTTGAGCTACAAGAAACTGAAGACTCCTTACTCAAATATCTTAAATCATGTGACAATCATTATCCCACACCTCAGGAATCTGGAGATGGAGCACCGCTTTGGTGGCCATCACCTGATGACCTCAGAAAAGCCATCGTGGCTGTTGACAAGTTTCACTTTCCAGGCACTGCTCTCAGGTCAGCTGTCCTGCAGGAGAAATGCTGGCTACACAAGATACAGCTCCACGTGTTCCCAGTGAAGTTCAGAGCTCCTGAAGGACGCATTTCCTCCACCTGCTTCAGCTTCTACCTGCAGGGAAAGCCTTCCCAGCACAGCTCGTTTCTTATTGGCTGGGGCAGACTGGGGCGCTCCGGCGGAGCCAATGACTGCACAGGAACGGGGCGGCCAGGATTGGTTAAAACGCGTCAAGGTCGGCCCTGGGGTCCCCGTCCTGCTGTGGAGGTTCGCTCAGGTTCTTGGCTATCTTCGCAGAAAGGAATTTCAGGACTCTTCGCAGGTAAGCCGAGCTCACAGATTTTGTTGATAGTGAAGATCGAAAGTGAAAGTACGTTCGCCCAGGAGTAAGCGGGTGGGCCGGAAAAGAGCGGCCGCGTGGGAAGAAGGCTTTTTGGCTTTCGAGGAGAGGACTATTCAAGGCTCAAAAGATGGTTTTTATTCAGAATTTGGGTAGTAATTCCTAGAACTCGGTTCCCTCCTATGTTTTGTGCTTTCTGTAGTTGTTTGGGATCTGTCAGGGCGACTTCAAGCGTTGAGAAGTTTTAAAACCACAATGCAAATGATTCTAGTGAGCCAAAATTCACCGTCAGGTGCCCAGATAGTTGGTCAGCTGGTTGGAGCGATTCTTGTCTGTGGTTATTAAACCACCACCTTTGACACCTGCACCCACCCCTGCGCCGGCTCGTAGCCTAGTCAGTTCTTGCCTGAGGGCTGTTCTTTTCAGCACCTGAACCCAATTCTAGAACCCCTGCACCCTGCGGCCTGCTCCTCACCTAGTAGCCTAGGTAGCTTCTGCCGGAGGGTTTTTATTTTCTGCCCCCGAACCCAGCTCTGCAAGCCACTGCATCCGGTCTTTGCTGGAGCTCTGAGCCTCCTACTCTAATCCTGGGATGAGAACAGACTTGTGGAGTGTATTGTGAGGTAGACACGGGTAGAAACTGAAGGGAAATTGCACTTAGAAGGGGATTAGTAGGCGACAACCAACATCTAAGTAGGAGGAATGTTTCTCTGTCTGGTGGGTGACCTAGCGCAGGGGTCTGCTGATTTTGTGAGGGTGTGTTTCGCTAACTGTAGAGTCCTGTGGTCGGACATCAGGAAGAGTGTGCACGGACTTATTTTTTTGCTAATCCCCTTTTGTCAGTGTTCATGTATTTACTGCGTGGCCGAGGCAACCCTTACGCTTCTAATGTGTGGCAGAAAAGAAAAAAGGTTGGACACCTCTCATGGTGGATTCAGATAGAATGGGCTGGTAATTTACCCAGCGTCTGTTCTCAATAGAGGAGAGCAAAGTTAGGGCCGGTACCACACGATCATTTGGAACATTTTTGAACCCAGTTTAAGGTCAGTGGTACAGTGTAAATTTCACGATTATATTGTTGCATTTTGTGAGAAATATTTTTCTTTTCTTTTCACTAACCTTGTAATCTCAGATTTTATCCGAATTTTTTTAACCCCACGAACTGCCCTTTTTTTTGTTCTATATTCCTATGTTTTTCTTTGTTGCTCTCAAATTGACATCAACGTTTCTGATTATGAAAAAATTCACACAAGAAGAGATCAATAGTAGTAGTAGCTGGTTTTTTGTTTGTTTTTCTTAAGTCTGGCCCCTGGCGTTGTGGGCCATGGTCTTAGTAAAGAACTAGAGGCTACATGAAAAATATAAGAGAAACTGCAATTTTTTACAAGAGAGATGATAAAAATGATTATACAACTGAAATTGGCCTATTTCACAAGAATACTGAGAGAATTTGTGACCAATACGGAGCTCCAGATTTAGTGTAATGATAGGAAATCAACAGAGAAACAAGAGTACTTGAATATTTAAATTATTCTTCAGGTGCAAGTTATGTAATATCTACCCTAAAACGTTTCAAATCAATCGTTTGTAAAGACTTGTAAATAAATGCACATGGCAATTATATGAAACTTATAAAATATAACTGATTTTTCTTACCCAGTAAGTACAACAGGTTAAGTGTCTGTGCTCTGTTTTCTTAATTTAATGTGAAATTCAGAAATACAGAATTTATTTTTCTTTCCATAATTTTTCTTCTGAAGACTCTGAGGTATAAATCCAAATTTGTACTTTTGAGATTTTAAAACTAGGAAATAGGAGGAAGAAGAGAAAACCAGCAGTGTATAGAGTCCACAGTTTATATTAACCCAACTTTAGATCATGAAACCATCTGAAATTTCACATTGGCATATCGTTCATTGAAAGTAATTTTTAAAAAAAAGTATCTGGTAGATTTCAAGAGACTGGATTCCAATGAATAGTGTTGAGAGACTCTTAGGGCTTTGAGTGAATAAATATTTAAGACACCACCTTATGGTTATCTGAATTCATTTAATTTTATTTTTCCAAAATATACTTTAAGCACAAGATAATGTTAATAATAACAGCACAGCCAATACTAATAAGTATTGATTATTTGCCATATAGTATTCTAAGTATTTAACACATTTTAACTCATAAAAATGTAAATAGTATGCTGTGTAATGTGGTAGTCACTAGCCTTGTGTAGCTATTTAATATGAAATTTAATTAAAATTAAAAATACAGTTTCTCAGTTCCTTATGGTTATCTGAATTCCTTTCATTTTATTCTTCCAAAACATTCATAAAAATGTAAATAGTATGCTGTGTAATGTGGTAGTCACTAGCCTTGTGTAGCTATTTAATATGAAATTTAAATGAATTAAAATTAAAAATACAGTTCCTGAGTTGAGCTAGCTACCTTCTAAGTATTCAGTAGCCAGGTGTGGCTGATAGCTACTATTTTGGATAACACACAGACAATTTCTATTGTTTCAGTTAGTTCTAAGCTATTGGCCCACACTGGCTTAGAACAATGTTGAAATAATGTGCTATAAAATAACACAGTAATAATCTTCAGAAGTCTAATTGGCACTAAAAATTATTTCCTAGTAAGTGTATTTTAACTGAAAGCTGCCAATTCTCACACAATAGGAGATTACAAACTACACAAAACATTTAGCTGAAACCAAACTAGGAAATATATGTGATCAAGTTCATTTTAATAACGTTTTCTTACAATATAAATAAGTCATGTCATGAAACATTTAAATGACATCTTGAAAAACATTGTGTAAGAATTTGCTTTTTCTTTGACATCTTCTTGGCCTTCAATCATTTTTTATATTTGTTACACTAAACACTAAAGATTCAAGTTAACCTTGAAAAGTATAATACCCTGTATGTGGTCTGTAGGGGCATGCATTTAGGTAAACCTTCTACTTATCCAAAGCAGTGTGTTTGCAATAAATACTCCAAAACTTCATTGTTATAAATGGAAACCTGGGAAAATTAATAGTCACATATGAAAATATTGTGAGGTGTTTTCCCAAAAGGCTTTTTAGAGATAAAACTTCAAGTATATGTAATATTTCACTGTCAAAGCAATGATAGCTTTGCGATCCACAGTGCTAGTCTGCTTTCTTTGTGTTGACTTGCAAAATAGTTTGCTTTTCATTGCTAAATTGTTTACAAAACCAATGTCAGGGTTAATATCTAAAACAAGCAATCTTCAAAGTCAGGAACCGACTCTTTCAATAATTAACTACAAGTGAAAAGGTACCGCTTTGTATAGGGGCTTCTACTTTGTGAAATTTCAGTGAAACTAGGCGCATGCCATAAATCGAATTTAATAAAAACACTGTATGAATAAACTAAAGTATGAATGAAAACTAAATGATTATAATACTTAATGTATCACAGTGACACGTGTCATTAAACAGTACTGAGATGCTCTAAAGAGTACATTTTCTTCTCTAGAATACAGAAGCAATAATAAAAGAGCTTTTGTTTTAACTATTTTAAAAATATTTCTGTGACTTTTTTAGGCCTGCTCTCTCTGAGGAGATAATTTCCGTGGAACTTAATAACATCTATCCAGAGTTTTGGTGCTAAGAAATCAGCTCAGGAAATTAGTCAAATTATCTGCAGTCAATATAATATAATTTGGTCCTAGCACTCTGGGAGGCTGAGTGGGTGGACTGCTTGAATTCAAGAGTTGGAGACTCTGTCTCTAAAAATAGCCAGGTGTTGTGGCAAGGGCCTGTAATCCTAGATTCTAGGGAGGCTGAGGCAAGAGGATCACTTGTGCCCAAGTTTAAGATTGCTGTGAGCTGTGATGCCAGGGCAATCTATCGAGGCTGACAAAGTGAGACTCTGTCTCAAAAAATAATAATAATTTGGGGCCAATAGAAGAAATGCCAACCTAATAAATTAGGAATAACAAATCTGTTTCTCTGTTCCGTTTTCTTCTTTAAAAAAACAACAGCTGGTAAGTAAAGTAAGTAAACATTTAATCTATTATTAACTATAAACTGTGGTTAAAGAAATGATTTGGGGGCTGCGCCTGTGGCTCAAGTGGGTAGGGCGCTGGCCCCATATGCCGGAGGTGGTAGGTTCAAACAAACAGATTAAAAAAGACTATACACCAAGATCCAGTAACAGAAACAAAAATAGTGTCATCGTCATAGGTCTTACAAACATTAAAAGTATAATGAAGATATTATTTTTTAAAAAACTTTATGACCAAAAATATCAAGATGTAGAGGAGATAAATTCCTGGAAAATGTAATCTTCTGACACAAACCTACAGAGAAATAGAAGATGTAACTAGTTTCCTAACAAAGCAATTAAATCATATTTATAATCTTTCAATAGACCCCTAGGCTTCTAAGGGACACTAGCAAATTTTATGATACAGTTAAGAATTAATGAAAAACTTCAACACTTTCAGATAATAAGAGACAGTGCTTTCCAGTACATTTCACGAGGGCAGCATAATCTTGATAGAAACCCTGAGCAAAGTGTTAGAAAAATTTCGGGCCAATGTTAACTCATGAACAGAGAAGTAAAGTACTAAATATGTGTGTGTAGGGGGGGGGGGGCATGTGCACATGTGAGTACACACATATATAATGTAAAATAATGCACATCTATAATGTGAAGAACAAATAATACATTATATATTACTGCTTTTATACCTATGAATGCAAATTTAGTTTAATTTTATAAATTGATCAGTATAACTCAGCACAGGGTTAGATTAATAGGATTAAAAAAATGATCATTTTAATAGATGTGTAGAACATTTTGCTAGAATAAAAAAATCTGTTCATAATAAAAAATATCTTATAAAACTAGGAAACAAAGGAAGGAGAATTTTCTTAATTCAATAAAAGGCATCTACAAAAACCTCACAGCTGTATTAATGGTAAAATGTTGAAAGCTTTCCCTTTGATATTAGCAGTAAGCTAAGGTCCACGATTGCCATCTCTTTCAAAATAATTTAACTGTTTCCTAGAGATCCTAGTGAGAAAATATGTAAAGTTTTCAATTTTAAGGTAAAAGAATTTAAAATAGAAAAAATAATACTGTCATTATTTACAGATGGTGTGACTGGGTACATAATTATTGATTTTAACCCCTTTGCTAGATAACACAGTTTGATATAATGTTTCGTTAAATTTCTGTACATCTTGAAACAAACAGAAAATAAATTACTTCAAATAAAACTTTATAATAAATTGAAAAGTAAGTACATTGGAATAAATCTCACAAAAGACATAGCTGTCCTAAAATATTATTGAGAGATATTAAAGAGATATATAGAGGCATAGATGATGTTCAGTTTTTCCCAAATGGTTCTGTCAAGAGTTAATAAAATGCCTATCAAATTTCTACCAGATACTTAAGACCCAGGAAGGTGTTTTAAAATTTTTATGGCCTAATTCAAGAAACTCTTGAAAAATGTGGTATGACTTCTTTACTAAATATCAGATATAAAGTTAGAATGATTAGTGTATTGTGGTGTTGGCCTAAAGACTAATAAATCAAAGACTAAGAACAGACTCCAGAATCAGACACATACCTGTATGTGTGTGTGATTTACAGCAAATCTTACACTTCAGTGCAGAAAGGAAGACATTTTCAATGATGGACTAAAACTTTTGTTTCCATACAGAAAAATCAATGAAACCTAACACCCACCACATACTTGACATGACAATCAATGCCAGGTTTGTTATGTTGGTTTGACTTAGGTTGTTTTTACTTTACAATGGTATACAAGTGGTATGTATTCAGTAGAAGCTATACTTTGAGTACATAAACCACTCCATTTTTCACTTCAGTACAGTATCAATAAATTACATGAGATATTTTATACCTTATTATAAAGTAGGCTTTGTCTTAAATGATTTTGCTCAACGTTAGGCTCAAGTAAGTGTTCTGAACACATCTCAGGTAGGTGAAGCTATGATGTTTGTTAGGTTATATGTAATTGGAACTTAAACTGGCATTGAAAATGGATGCCCAAGCAATATAAAATTACAAGAATTCACTACGTAGTTCTCCAAAAAAGATACACAAACATCCAAAGCACACAAAAAGGTGCTTATTAGTTATTTGACTTTAAAAAAGGTGCTTATTAATTACTCAGACTTTATTAGTCTTTAGGGAAATCCAAATAAAACCACAAGATCCCACTGCACAACCACTAGGGTGACTCCATGTTTCCCTGTATTTTTTCATGCGTGTTCTTTCTTACCATTTCACACGTCCCTTCTCCTTCTGGGCCCCCATATGTATAAGTTGATGAACTTGACAGTGAACCCAGATCTCCACAGTCTGTCCATTTTACTTCATCCCTTTTTCTTTCTTACTAGATAACTGTCCTTTCTTGAAATCATACTGTAATTTTCTGTGGCATGCTTGAATTTGCTGTAGCCACCTTCTAGTGAATTTTTATTTCAGTTACTATACCTTTCATTTTCATACTTTAGTTGGTTCCTTTTTGTAATTGTGATTAATATTCTCTATTTGATGAGAAATCATTCCCATACTTGCCTTTGGTTCTTTACACATGGCTTATTATAGCTCTGTAAAATACTTAAAACAATTACATTTATAAATATTGTTAGATGTTAGTAAAAATAAGAGATATTGGTTAAATAAAAATATTTGCTATATATAAAACATGTACCTAGATTAAGATGAAAATAAAAGTAAAGTAAGTCATATCCAAAAAATTACAGGATTGTCAAATCTGATTGTAAAAAGTAATATCTTAAAAAGCCAAAGCCAAGAAAATATTATTAAATGTTACTAGGAGCTTTTATTATGCTTATGAAGAATATAATCAGTGAAAATAACTCAGATGAGCCAAATCATATTTCATGTAAATATATAGAGCAAAAATACTTCTGTATGGTAGACAATACTAGGAAGAGAATTACACACAAATATCAAAGTCCCTAGCAAATCATAAGACAAAAACTTTCAAATATATAATATATAAATAAGGAGGATAGTCTGTGAATATAAAAATCTAGATGTTACTGAAAACACAACTTACCAAGAACCATTGGTTATTTATTAAAAAATTGACTATCAGAATCCTAGGAAAATATCAATAAATTACTATACCATGAAGAAACAGAAATTATCTTCTCTTTGCAAATGCAATTGAGATAATGATAACTTAAGTAGACATCAACCTTAACCTTAATATACCTAAGGGAAAATTAACATCTGTCTCAGAAAAAAAGAAGAAGAAATAACTTTTCAACTGTAATAAATTTGGGGGTGAGGGAACAAAGATAATTTGTTCATAAGATGTTACTAAAGCTATATGCACATGAAAATTTATTAATCATTTTACCAGTAAATATAAAATTAATTATGCATTTAACTCAGATTGACAAAAGAATAGCAAAGCTACATGTTACATTAAAAAGTTACTAATAAATGCCAAACAGTAATTTAACAAATTATAATACATATAATGTATTAAAATTGATAATCCTATGTGCTACCACAAATAAGACAATCTGCCGACTAGTCTAATTAAAGAAATACAAAAATGTAGAAAAGGAATGAAAGAAGGAAAACTTTTACAAATACTGGCCAGATTTTGAAACTGTACAAAAATTAATGTGTTCTAGCGAATGCTAATAAATTTGAAAACCTGGATAAAATCAGTGATTCTCTAGGGAAATGACAATAATAAAAACTGATTCAACAGAAGTCAAAAAACATGGAGTAATAACCATAATAGAAATTGAGAAATCAAGAACAGATGGTTTCAAAAGAAACTATTTCAGTTCTTTGAGGAGCAGATTTCCATGCTGTTTAAGCTATTCTATATCATCATTTCACTTTTCAATTATAATACCTGCATTATGATAACAAAACTAGATGACAGCAAAGAAAATATAATTTTGAGTGATGCTACTGATTAAAAAAAATGACACATAAATCCCAAATTAAGTTTAACCAATTCTAGGTATTCCAATTATGCTCTCTCAGGGGGTAATTGACATCTTAAGCAAAGACAAGGCAGTTCGTACTGAAGGCAGTGGGTGCTGAGGCACCTTATGGAAATGCCTAGAAAGATAATGACCTTGTTCTGCCACTGCCATATTCAAAGCAGACCTGCTTCAAATTCTTACAGCTTTTGGTGGCACTGTTTTCCCTTTAATTCTTTAAGCTCTTCGTATCCTTCCAATATGTCCCTTTTTCTTAAGAGAGTCAGGGTCAGTGTCTGTTCCTAAATAGCCAGAGAATACCCACTGAAGAATAAATGGATGGTTTTCTTAGTTCTGGCTGCCATCACAAAATACTGGGTGGCTTAAACAACAGACATTTTGTTTCTCTCAGTTGTGGAGTCCGAGATGAAGGTGTGGACAAGGCTGGTTTCATTCTCTGGTCTCTTGGCTTGTGGGTGGCCAGCATCTCCCTGTGTGTTAAAATGACTTCTTTGTGTGCATTCTTGGGGAATCAGGGAAAGAGAACCTCTGTCAAGTACCAAACTGCATACAAGCTCTCTGGTGTCTCCAGTTGTAATGACACTGATCCTACCATGTGGACTCTACCTTCATACCTCACTTAGCCTTAAATCACCTCCCAAAGGCTCCGTTCTCAAATGCCATTACATTAGAGTTAGGGCTTAGACATCTGGATTTAGGGAGTACACAGACATTCAGCCCCATAGTAGTCCTGTTGCTTGGGGCATGCAATATTTTCCTACCATTATTAGTTCATAAATAATCTATATTTGAAATATTTTTATGATACTAATATTCCTATTAATATCAGAAAGCACTTTGAGATTGGAATGTAAGAGCAGGATGGATAAAAATATTTTAAAAATAAAACTTATGAAAGATGACTACTGATTTAGCACAGATATTCCACTTGGTTTGACTTTCCTAATGAACATTGTGGTGACAAGTTCTTTCTCACAAATTAATTTATAGTACTCTTTTACTTTTACTTCAGATGCAAATATGTCAAGTACCAAACTGTATAAAACTTGGAAACACATTAAAATAAAGGTCTCAATACTATTCATTATTAATCTGCTCATGGAAACAAATTTCAAGAAGTAGAGGGTGTTTAAAGCCAAATTAAAGCAGACTTATGATAGAACTCGACACTATAATCATATTAATATCAAAATGATAATAATTTATGTCAGTGTGCTGAAAATTAGTAATGATTTCCCAGCTGCAGTAAGAAGAAAATGTATTCATTTAAGTGACATTAATTCTGCCCAAGTAGGTAAGTAACACATTCCAGCCCAGGTCTAATTCTATCCTGTCTATTCACATGTGTTACATTACAGGGAAGAAAAGGAAAAGTTCTTCTGTCCAGACGATGTGCAGTTCAATAAAGAGCTTTGCAGGGATGATGGGAACAGACTACTGATGTAAGCCTAGGAGTGTAAAAAACAAACCAGAGAAAGGGGGGCCAGGGTGAGAGATGTATATGCATGTATATGTGTAGAGAGAGAGATGGTGTGAGGGAGAGAAAGAGAGAGGGGATTCTGGTCAGTGTCAAAACGTGAAATTGAACCTTGCATCCTCTTCTGCTACCCTATCTGCAGTCTACCCCACTCTAATTAAGGCACTTTACCATGGTAATGGCCATGATGGAAGAAAGTCCCCTCTCCACACTGCCCAGCTGTGGCTCAGTGGTGCCCCTAGTGGTCAGATTCTAAGGTCATTATCTGTATGCTTATACAGTTCTCATGCAAGAATTATTTTTTCCCTTTTTAATCAACTAGAAGTTGATTAAACTTAAGAATCAGCTAAAATTGTTCAGTTTTCATTCTCAATAATGTCTTTATTATTAAATGCATGTTTTTGGTAGTGCCTGCAAAGCTATGAAACTCCCACTGGTTTCTCATAATTTTGTCTTATCTTCCTACAAAAATGAATTCCCTTGGAAAATTTCTCTGAGAAAAAGACTTTAGAATTTCATTTTCTGAAGGACATTTGATAACACATATCACCATCAGAGATAGTGCATTATATAATCAAATAGAGTACAATAGTTAACTTTTTCACTTAAAATTATGAATGTTAGCAGAAAAAATAATGGTGCCGAGTAGCCTGTGACCTAGAAATTTCTGAAAATGAATGTCAAGAGTCTGAAGAGCACTAGAAATTTTTAATGGATACTTACTTGGCAGATAGATACCCATTTGTAGTTTCCAAAAACGTGCATTTTTCCAAACTTGCACTGCTTGCAAGATAGAAATAAAAATAGACAATTTCTGATACGAAGGACTGCCGATTCAGTGTGTGATATCACACATTTCCATGCTTGATCATTTAGCATTGTCACAGTCATTAAAACCAGTTCTTAGAAATTGTATTGCTCCCTTGGTGTGCCTTACATTAACTGCAGAACCACCTACCACCTGTGAAAATGCACGTCCAAGAAAGAGAGGCTATCTTCCCCAGCAAAGCCTGGCTGCAAGTGATTATTTCTATCTGATATTACAGAGACAGCTTCGACAATAGACACATATCAATTCTGCACCATTCAGCTCATCCTTCCAGGATCGGTGCATAAAAGATCGTATTGTAGCTGTTCCAAGCATTCTTGTTCCTCTTCGTCACTCTGGATCCTACCCTGACTGGACAGACAATGAGTGCGTTGTTGCTTTTTGTGGCGCTTTGATCTACTCCAGCATCTAGAGGGAAGAGGGAAAAGAAAGGAAGGGGGTGGCAAGAGATTTCCCAAAACTAGCCTGGTGGCTGTTGCTGCTCGTGGCTGTGCAGAGCTGAACACCACCACCCAACCAAAGATTCAAATGGATGTAGATCAGTTAATGCAAAAAAGATGCCAGTGTTTGAGGTGCTTCCACGGATGATGTGACAGAAATAACTGCACTGTCAAAGCTGATGTTACAATTAAAAGCCCAGCCTTTTCTCTGTTTTATTGAAACAAACCGTTTCACAGCAACTAAAAAGATTTTCGATTTTCCTTTGTCTCTTGGGTACAGAATATCAGTATGAGTAAAACTGAAATAAAAAGCATAAGGAACAAATAAACAGTGTTCTTTCGTCTCGCTAAAGACTCCACCTGTAAGATTCTTCTTTTTGCCCGGAGCTCTTTCGCACTCTCTGTAGATGTTCGACGGTACATTTTGAAACATGATGCCCTTGAAAGCGATTTTATAATTCAAGTTTATTATTTTTCCTACCATAGTAAGGAATGGCAAGTAACAGTATTTATCATATTGCTTGCTATGTAGAACAAAAGTAATGTAAACTTGTGTTACTGTATTTGATAGTGCTGAGATTATATGTAGTGGAACAAAATACGGTTCACCTTTCCACAAGATCCTTTACTAAATTATTGTAGGCAATTTTTTTTTCTTCTTAGAAACAGAGTCTTGCAAAGTTGCCCAAGGTCTAGTTTTGCCCACCAGGGCTCAACTGGTCCTCCTGCCTCACCCTCCTCCGTAGCTGGGACCGTAGGCATGTGCCACCTTGCCCAGCTCATTTTGTTACATTTAAATTTGGCAGAGGAAAAAAAGATAAATGTACTGATTTTAGAATTACATTAAAACTTATTTGTACATTTATTAATATTAACATTTTATAAGAGAGAATCACATCTTCATTATCAATGTTTGTTTAAATGATGGCACTTTTGATTTTAAAGATTTCTTATAATCTAGGTAAATTTCCCTATTTTTTAAGTGATTATTTTTAAGGGTTTATAGTTAATATTCATCATAGTTTGTAGTTGATAACCATTAATATATCAAAGTCAACCTTCAAATGTTTTTTCATGTTTGATGACAGGACTTTGCAACAATGTTCTGTAATTTGCTGTCTCTTAGGTACTTTCTGTATGTCACACTTCTTACCTTTGTTTATATATAACAAAGTATACAATGCATTGTTACTATTTCTGCATTGTCTTTGAAAATAATTCAAACTGGCTCGGTGCCTGTGGCTCAGGCGGCTAAGGCGCCAACCACATATACCTAAGGTGGCGGGTTTGAATCCAGTCCGGGCCCGCCAAACAACTATGACGGCTGCAACCCAAAAATAGCCGGGCATTGTGGCAGGTGCCTGTGGTCCCAGCTACTTAGGAGGCTGAGGCAGGAGACTCGCTTGAGCCCAGGAGTTGGAAATTGCTGTGAGCTGTGATGCCACAGCACTCTAACTAGGGGGACAGCTTGAGGCTCTGTCTGAAAAAAAAAAGAAAATAATTCAAACTATGGAAAAGAATCTATTATGTTTTGCTGTTATTTTGACTCTTTCCAGAATACTATTTCTTTTGGTAGTTCAGATTTTCAATCCAATACCATATTGCTCTGTCTAAAGAAATTTCTTAAAAACTACAGCCCAGATGGCAGTAAACTCTTTAAGTTCTTACTTGCCTGAAAATGTCTTTAGTTTATATTCATTTTTTCAGTAATTTTTGTTGAGTATAAAAGTCTTACTGATAGATTTTTTTTTCTATTACTTAAAAGATTATCACCCCATTTTTTTTTTTGGGTCACAGAGTTTCTAATAAGAAGTGTAATGAAATTATTATCTTTGTTCCTCTTCATGCAATGTTTCTTTTGTTGTTGTTGTTGCTTTCCAGAGCTTGCTTTTTATCATTGTTTTTTGGCTGTTTGATTATCATGCTTATAGGTAGGATTTTAGGAATTTACCTTGCGTAAGGTTCTTTGAGCTTCATAGGTCTGTGGCTTACTTTTTTTCTTGAAATTGTAGAAAATTTTCTGGCTGGCCAGAAATGTTCTTTCTTTCTTTTTTTTTAAATTGACACAGAGTCTCACTTTGTTACCCTTAATAGAGTTCTGTACTGTCATAGCTCACAGCAACCTCAAACTCTTAGGCTCAAGCTATTCTCTTGCCTCAGTCTCCCTAGTAGTTGGGGCTTTAGGTACCCACCACAGCACCTGGCTATTTTTATTTTATTTTATTTTATTTTATTTTGTTTAGCAGGCTTGGGCTGGATTCGAACCCTCCAGCCTCAGAGCATGTGGCCAGCACCCTAACCACTGAGCAAGATATTTTTGTCTATCCCCTTCTCTCTTTTCAGATTTGTCGGGTGTCCAATTTCATGTATGTAAAACCATTTGATATTATCCTAAAGAAAGGTCTTCAGAGCTCTGTTCTGTGTGGGGTTTTTAATGTATATGTTCTTCTACTGTTTTCATCTTGGAGGTTCAATTTGAATAATTTTTATTGGCTTACTTTGAAGTTTGCTCATTAGTCTGCTGAGTCTGCTAATTAGTCCATTGAAGAAATTCTTCATCTCTGATAATATGTTTTATTTTTAGGGTTTTCTTTTTTCTTTGTTTCTTTTTTGAGACAGAGTCTTATTATGTTGCTCTCAGTAGAGTCCTGGGGCATCACAGCTCACAGCAACCTCAAACTCTCGGGCTTAAATGATCCTCTTGTCTCAGCCTCCCAGGTAGCTGGGATTACAGGTGCCCACCACAATGCCCAGCTATATTTTTGTTGCAGTTGTCATTGTTTAGCAGGCCTGAGCCAGGCTTGAACCCACCTGCCCCAGTGTGTGGCTGGTGCCCTAACTACTGAGTGACGGGCGCCAAGCCTCTTATTAGGGTTTTCATTTTATTTCTTCCTGCCGCTGCAATCCCCACCCCCCCACCTGCTCATTGTTCACTTTTTCCATGAGTTTCTTAGGAACTTTAGTTATTTAAAATAACTATAATTCACAGACAGTTTAAGCATCTGGGTCTCTCTGAAACTAGATCTTTTGATTACTTTATTTCTGCATGATGGGTTGGTTTTCCTTGTTTTTATTTTCTTCCTGACAGTTTTTTATTGAATGCTTGATATCATATGTAGCACAGTAGAGACTGAGATAAATAGAATTTATGCCTAAAACTGGTCATACCTCTTTTTTTGTCATGATTTTAGTGTGTGACTTTGAGATGTTTTAATCAGAAGGTTGGGCTGTGTTTCTGTGCTCACAGCCTGCCGTTTAACACAGACTTCAAATACCTCTCACAGTTGGCAGTTGAGACTTGGTGTTTTGAGTGGGCACTAAGGGACTAGAAGCTTTTTCTCAGTATTCATTCTCCACCCTCATGTTTAGAAATACCTGTGTGTCTCAGCTAATAAAGGAGCCCTCGGCCCTGTCTTGCCCCACGTGGTACTAGGTTCAGGTGGAGAGAGTTCTCTTGTCTCATTGTGGAGGAAGGCTTTCCTACCAGGAACATTCCCCGGCTCCTCTGAGTACTGGGTTCAGGCAGGGATACAGGATAATTCCCAAAAAGAGTCTGGGATTTTAAAGAGACAGCTCATAAAACATTTTACCTTTTCCAGGCCATTACCTCTGTTACAAAACTACCATGGGTACAGCATCCTGAATACTGGGGCCGGGGGCTGTGCTCATTCATGCTCCCACCCCCTGGAAGCTGAGCTCTTAGAGTGGGGCTATTACTCAGAGAGATTGCCCTGGTTTCCACCCATAACTCCAGGACCTTTTCAGAGATTTTGTCTAGGGAGAAAACTCAACAAAAAAACATACAACTCCCAATTTATTTTGAAGAAATTGATTTGATTTGGAAGAGAGTGAAGAAATCTAAGCCCCAAAGCACTCTCAAGAATAGTGGAGGTTATGATATAAGGCAATTGGAAGGAGAGTCAAGATACAGGCCAAATTATAGGTCAGCTTTCAGAGCTTTTTAAATGGCTCTTGTTTCCATAGTTGTCCCTTGTGTCACTGCAAAGCAGTGTGATAGAGGAATTTACACTGCCTTGTTGGATGCCTATCATCTAATTTCTTCTTCCCTGCATACATGGTGATTATCTCTGTCTTGTACTCTGTCAAGGTGGACCAGTTTTTGTGTTGTCTTTGTCGTTTAAGTAACAACTAAGGAATTCAGTTAACCTGCTCTACCTCACAGCCTCAAATCTAACTGACTCAAAATATGATTTTGTAGGTCGGTAGCCACCAACCTTTTTGGCACCAGGGACCAATTTCATAGACAATTTTTTCATTGACTAGGTATAGGGAGGAGGTGGGGGTGGAATGGGCCAGGAGGTGGAGGTGGAGGGGAGGGTCTGCAACCACAGGTGTGGGCCAGGTGACTTTTTCCATTGTCATTTGGAAATGACAGTTTCTTGTGACTTTTTTATAGCCTATGTCTGTAATTTCTCTATTTTTCAAATTAACTAGCAAATGTTGAATTCTTCCACTTTGTGGATCATGAAGATATAACATGGGCAGTTTAAGAAGCAAAAAAGTGAGAAAAAGTAAAGTTATTTAAAGCTTTTCAGAAATGAAAAAATACCACAGAGCAGTATGAGTTATACAAAATTAATCAGACCCAGAGAGACAAGAGTAAGGGACTTCAGGCACAAGCCCCACACCCAGGCTCAGGGACAATTGCTTAAAAGGTTTTATTCCTAACTAGTTGCCTCATGCATCCTTTCCTTGTTCCTGGAATTTGTGCTGAAAAGAACAGTGTATAGCCAATGGATAGAGTATATTATTTTAATGTAAATTCTTGGTAAACAACTCAGCAACTGGCTCTCCTTTTTTTCTCTAAAAACCCACTTATCACTGCGGCCTAAACAGAGTCTATATTCAGAGCAGCTTGGATCTGTGCTCCCCGGAGGCCATCCTCAAGCCTTGAACTAGAATATACTCCGTACTTAATGATATTTTCTGAATCTCATCACTTAAGGTTGACATTTTCTATGTCTACACAACATTGTTCAGTATAAATACGTCTAGACCTTATTAAAATAAGCTATGGTTTTGATCGCCCTTTGAATTTCCAATGTATTCAGATGTAGACTATTAATTCAGTCATTTATTTCACAACATTTTCTAAACACTTGATATGCTGCTCTATACTGTAGTTGTCAAGGACAGGGGAATAAAAATTGAGTCTTACCTTCTGAGATATCAGTCCACCGAGAGAAACACACACGTAGACAGATAAAGAAAAACTTAATAAAGAAGGTAGGATAAATTAAGTCTGAATCATGAGTGAGAGTGTTTAAGATAAAGAATATTGGAAAAGTTGCTGAAGTAAGAGGCAGAACAAAAACTTTCTAGAGAAGTTTGATGCGTTCAAGAATTGGACCCCAAATGTTCAGGAAATAAAACCGGAAACATAGGTCAAAACATGCTAATAACAGAGGTTATGTCTGGATGGAGTTTGGATTCTAGCCTGTGTTTATCAGAAAGCTTATTTCAGCAAGAAAGTGACATGACCACTCTTTTTAAAAATTATTATTGTTTTTAGGAAAATAACTCTGGTTGCACCATGATAGGTGTTTTTGTGTAGGAAATAACTGGTGACATTGAAACCAATGTAAAGGCTATAATATGGACCAGCGATTATTTGGACTTGAAATAAAACTGTGGCTGTGTGGGTAGAAACATTTTGAAAGCTATTTTTATAATAGAATTAGCAATTTCTTGGCCATTCAGCCACAGCAGGTTAAGAAAAAGGAGGAATGTAAAAGGACTATGGGTTTCTGGCTTGTCATTCTAAGTAGATATTGTTATAATTGACTGATTGTATGGATATGAGAGAACCTTGTCCGAGAGATAATGAATTTGATTTAGACAAGTTAAGTTAGAGTAACCCAGATATCCCAGTGAGGAGTCTAGCAAGAGTGGGTCATAGGGGTCTGTAGCTCCAGACCAGTGTGAAGGGGAGAGAACAGTCAGGCCTGGATTTACACCCAGGTTTTCTTAAGTTATTTTAATTTCATTTTTAAAGTGCAGCTAATACGAGCTACTTCATAGAGCTTTTAGTGGGTGATTCAGTTAGATGCGCACAGTGCCTCAAGGACAGCTATGATGCTATTTATTTACCTTGTTTGTAATTAACTCATAGTAATTGCACGTGCTCATGGGGGAGAGCGTGATGTTTCAGTACCTGAGTGCATTATTGTATAATGAGCAAATCAGAGTAGTTAGTGTGCCCATCACCTCAAAACTTTGCTATTTCTTTGTAATGATAATTTTCAAGATGCTCTTTTCTAGCTATCTTGAAATAGACAAAACTTTATTAGCTTTAGTCACCCTAATATGAAATAGAATACCAGAACTTATTCTTTTTGTCTAATGGTTGATGTTGCTTCTTTTGAAGTCATTATTGGGATTAACATAAATGAATCATTTAGAGAGAGTATCCCTTGTCCAATTGCTTGGTACTAGAGTATCTGAATTTCAGAATTTCATTTTTTTTCTTTTGTAGTATTTACATTGTACTCACCAGTTAAGCATCCCTACTTCAAAACTCCAAAATCTAAAATACTCTGTGGAGCATCTTGTTAATTCTCAAAAAGTTTCTGATTTGGGAACATTTTGAATTTGGGGCTTTTATGTAGGGTTGCTCAACCTAGAATGTATTTGAAGTCGTCCAAAGATGTGTTTCAAGGTATAGTTTTATGGGTTAACAAAATACTTCAACTCAAGGTCAAGTTTGAGACTTTAGGGTAGCAGAGCAGGAGAAAATCTAAATAGAGTGTGAGATTTATTGAATGCTTTGTTCTTTACCTAAAATGCTTTCCCTTGTATTATCTTACCAAACTCTCAAAGCAGGTATGATCACCCCACTTCTGTAGGGTTTGTGATTTGCCTGCCTAAGGTCAATCATGAAATGTAGTTATGGAACTGAACTGGCAAGTCTGGCTTTTGACTTGCAGCTTATATAGTTCTGCCCTATCACTTTTCCCACTCAGTGAGCTTAACATTAACCTTCTTTCCTGGAACTTACCCCAGCCCTCCATAAAATAGCTCCAGGAAATACCGCACTTGGAAGGCAGCTCTGCTGCACAATCTTTTTGGCCTGAAAGCACTTTGGTAGTTTATTACCCCCATTAGAAAACATCTCCAAGATGATGACAAGGGATCAAAACCTACAACTAAATTAAGGTGCTAAGTGCACAATTCAATTAAATAATTTGAAGGCGTAGGTGTTTATTGTTTTCCAAAGTCTCCATTGAAATTCTAATGCATTATGAAATTAAGCTAATCAGATTGTAAAAAAGGTTATTCTTGTCTTTAAAAATTCAGTCCACATGGACTCAGTGTTGTCCTGAATAAGTTACTGTTAGAGAAAAACTACCACATCTTGTTAACTCCAAATCAATGTGAGAGGCAAAGTTTAAAATGAAGAATACATATAAGTGGACTCGACTTTTCTCTTTATCCTTTTTCATCTCTTTGATACTGAACATTTTTCTCCTTACGGTTAAAGGATAAATGTTATGTGAAGAAAGTTGAAATATATAAACAGTACTTTTTGTTATCAATTCCATGTTGCGTCTCTTAAAAACTTCTGTAGTGACAATTTACTATCATATGGATAGTCAGTTTCACCATCTGCAAAATGGATTTTATTTTTAACATGAATTGTGACATTTGCCAGTTTCCCTCCTTGAAACCTCAAAGCTTTCATAAAAGTGCTACTTTTGCTATTAAGAATATTTTCCCCTCCAGGCGCAGTTATAAATTCTTTCTCACGTTCCATGAGATAATGTCCTATGACTTGGGATGACGGGCATTGAATTCTGTTCAGGCACATAACTGCTGTAGTCCATGGAAAATACCAGTAATAGGTCTGGGATTTGTCAAAAAGGTATAATTATCTATGAAATGATCCAGTTTATGCTGACATCTGTAGCATAGGGTCATAATTAATCAAGAATGGGAAAGGTAAAACTATTAAATATGAGGACAGTCATTCTCTAGCTTGTGTTTTTTCCTTTTCACTAAAAGAGAAAACAAACATCTTAACATTACGAGGAAATGATAAAGTTATTTTTAATGAAGGAAAATCTTGAGTCTTCGAATTTTTAAAATAAGCCTCAAGAAGATGGATTCTTGGCAAAGACCTCTATCGATAGCTCCAAAATGTAAGGAGTAAAGAGCACAGAATGTTGTCGTGATTGAAAGAAGAAACAGAGAATGGAGGCGAGAGACAGCTTTGGGAAGTTTCAGGTTAGCCATGGTGCTTTGAGTGGTAGTTAATTGATCAAATAGGATTCTAGTATTCTGCCTACCCTGTCCTGGGAAAAGCAGTAAGATAAGCATAGATGAACCCAAAATTATGTAATTGTACTGGTAGAATTTCAGATGCTCTGTAAACACTGTGGAATAGCTGCTACCTTACCTGTTATCTACCTTATTTTATTTTGTGTATTTGAGATTAATATGGGGTACAAACAATTACAGGAGATGTGCTGTAACCCTCACATTGTGCCTGTTAGTGAGAGCACAGCACCCCCCCCTCCCTCCTTCCCTACCTTCCCCCTTCTTCCTCCTTCCTCCCACCTTGATTTAAACCAAGATTTTCTCTTGTGGGCTTGTTTTAGTTCATCTACTGGCTTCATATTAACAGTGAATGCTTTGGACACTTGCTTGTCCATTCTTGTGACATTTTACTAAAAAGAATGTTATCCAGCTCTATCCAGGTCAGTGGATAGATTTAAGTCTCCATCTTTTTCCTGGCTGAATAGTATTCCACAGTCTACCTATACCACAGTTTATTAATCCATTCATGGGTTGATGGGCGCTTGGATTGATTCCATGTCTTGGCGTTTGTCAGTTGAGCTGTGATGAACAACCTAGTGCAAATGTCCTTATGGTAGAATGATTTCTTTTTTCTTCTGGGTAGATACCTAGTTCATGGGATTGTGGGATCAAATGGAAGGTACCTGTACTGTTTTTAATCCTGGAAATACAGACATGAGGAAAGCCTGATCCCTGCTCTGGACAAACTAAGAATCCAGGCAGTCTGTGAAAGCACACCCCCAAACAAACCAACCAATGAGACTATAACACATTAATGCAATAGTAATATAGTGAAGTTATCAGGCCACAGAGAAGTAAATGCTTACCTCTTCAGACTAAAGGAAGCAGAAGGCCTCTCAAAGGGAGTGGTACTTGAACTTGGATTTGCAGATGAATTGGTGTCTCCAGGTGGACCAGGAGAAGAGGTGGGACTCTTGCAAGTTTCTCCTAGGCTCTGGACATGCTTTTGAAGTGCTTAATATCACTATCAGACATACTTAAAACATGCTCAGATTCGACATGAAAGCACACTTATAATTCATTATCGTGAGTTAAATTACATTTAACAAAATGCTATAATGGACATTTTGTAGACATTAAATTAAATGTTCATCAACTCAATTTGGTGAGATTTTAAAAAATATATTTAATACAATATATTTTCCCCAGTTTCCTATATTGGGTAATTTGTGGACTCCAAGCACTGTTTCTGTGATGCCAAATGAAAAATAATGCCTGGGTGGCGCCTGTGGCTCAAAGGGGTAGGGCGCTGGCCCCATATGCCAGATGTGGCAGGTTCAGACCCAGCCCCAGCCAAAAACTGAAAAAAAAGAAAAATACTGCCCGCAGGGAGGGCTTTCCAGCCACAGGATTCAGCTTGAACACCAGCTCTGGGAAGATGTATATTTGAACAGAAAAGTGTCTTAAGTCTGCTCAGGCTTCTATAACAAAATGCCTTAGACTGAGTGGCCTGTAAAATAGAAATTTATTTATGTTTCACAATTCTGGAGGCCGTGAAATTCATGGTCAAGGATCTGGTGGATTGTTGTTTAGTGGGGCTTGCTTCTGGGTTTACTCATGGACATCTTCTCACTGTGTGTGCGGCTCACATGACAGGAGGGGTGAGGGATGTGTCTGAGGTCTCTAACAGGAGGGCACTAATCTCCTGCATGGGGCTCCTCCCTTAGAACCTAATCACTTCCCCAAAGCCCCACGTCCAAATACCAGCACACTGGGGATTAAGCTTCAACATTCCAATTTGAGGGGGACACCTACATTCCGTCTTCAGCAACCTCCCCAATACTGCTGTGGATTAATCCTTTATAGACATGCCCATTTTCACATTTGCATAAGCCAGTCTACCCCGTGTGAGAAGTCATCACCAAGTGCCTGAGTGAGAGTCTGCCCTGAGAATTTATTTCCCCACTGATTCTGTAATTGTAGTTAAGTCTCATAGGCTCTTCAGCCTTTGTGTCATAAAACAAAGACAATACTGTAGCAATTATAAATGTGATGGATTTGAGGTTTCCTAGGGAAGACTCCTGGAGACACAGCAGCCACAGCAACCCAGGCTTTTTTATTTGAACCCAACCTTCCCAGTCTGTAAGTAGCCACTATTGTTGACACTAAAATTCATACTTTGTTTAAAAATTAAAATTTGACCCAGTTACCCTGACTGGATCGTTAGATATTTTATGCATCTATCAAAACATTCCATGCACTCCCAAAATGGGTATAACTGTGATATATCATTTTTCAAAATAACAATACTTCAAGAATAAATAATTTTAAAAGTCAAAATTTGAATATTTAGATAGTTGTGGGAGAAAACTCCTGGGCATGTTTTAGACTCAGAGAAATTCATTTCAGAAGCAAAGTCGCTGAGAGTTGGGGAAGGAAAAGGACTTCCAGAGCAAGCAGGACGCCGCAGTCATCACGGGTCTGTCCTCTGTAGTAAATTTGTCCTTGATAGGAAGCTATTCAGGGAGCCTCTTGTGTGCTGCTGCGGTAGCTTCGGTTTTAATAAAAATATTTCAAAAACACTCTGAAAACGAATAGGATTAAGTATGGGCCCTGTCAAACTCACAGCATCATAAAATTTCCTCCTAGGAAGTCATGTCCGCCTTCTATCATCACCTTCTTAGTTTGTAAATGAGGAAACAGAGCTCATAGCCATTTATGAGTCTCCCAAAGATTCCATTCCCTTCCTTCTAATAAATGGCTATTTTGAAATAGTTAATGATAAATTTCAGCCCCTGTATAAGCTAAGAATAATACCTGTTATTTCAATATTCTGCATTGAGATTTAAAAAAATTGTTGAGTGCGATGAATTGTTAGATATCAGGATAGATTCAGTGTTAATAAATCAAGGTAAAAATATTCTTTAGGGTTCTTTGGAATAAAGTACATGTAAATTGCAGATATCTTCAGTTATGAGAAAGACCCCATTTGTCTCATGTTATTGACTGAATTATTCTTGGATCTAAAACTAGTGATTACTTACTCCACTCAGTAAGCGTTTTTGACATATATTAATTCCAGCATCTACCATGGACTCTGGCACATAATAGGTGCCCAATAAATATTCGTTGACTTCCAGACCAATTCCATATCACAAAATTAATATTTGCTATTTTTCATCTGATATTTAACATTATCTGTTACCTAGAAAGTGTTTTAAAATAAAGGTTAGTTCTTATTTACTGTGATAAAATAATTGAAAAATGAAAAATGTTATGAAGGTTTTTGTTTTCTGTTTTCCTATTATGTACCTAGCACAACTAGAAAATTCTACCAATAAACAACTTACCTAAAATCACAGCTATAAAGTGGTAGAGGCAGGATTCCAGCTCCATCTGGCTTGAGGTTTTGTGTTCTGGACTGGGAGGCCTAGTTGCCTCCCACCATGTGGGTGCCATAGTGATAATAACAGGAAACGGTACCATAGAGACCCACTGATACAGCGCTTGCTTTGAGTTATTTTTCCACGATTTGAGTAGGTTGCACTGAATTAAGTCATTTACACTCTGTCCCCTGGTTCTGCTAAATACAGGGACTCTGGTGGTGGCTAAATGGAGCTGGAAGAGTGATCTGTAGTTATGGAACATAAGCATTTTCTGGCCAAATTTAAGATAAGTGTTAATAGCCTTTTCCAGATGTTTGAATGTTTATAGAGTACTATTACAATTGGACTTGACTTCAAATACAATTGAGAGTTCAAATAATTTCCTTCTTCAGCCTTATAATACAGGGGAGAATCCACGCCTTTCCTGTAAGTAGATAACCTGAAATTTGGGAAACAAGAAAATAAAAGTGCAAACTTGTTTTTTGGGTTTTTTTTTTTTCCCTTTCCCTTTTAAATCCATCACCTGTCTTTACCATGGAGACAAAGATTATTAGAAAACTTTTTTCATGCACAATACTTCCTGGCTTTAATATCTCATAAATTTGAAATGTTCCAAATTTTTACAGCCTAGTGCTTCTGAAGAAAGTGTTTATCTCTGTGTTTGTTTTTCTGAGAGCATTTAGAAGAAAATATTTTAACTCTCATTTGTCATGGAACAGTTCCTAAGTAATCCAGTTTATTCATTAAAATCTATTAGTTTGGAGTTGAAAGTCTTATTATCTTAGGGATGTTTCTGAGCTTTGTCTGGCTTCCTCTCTTGGCACTTCTAGAACTTCTAGAGTTAAATTTTCACATTGCATTCCTGAAATTTAATGATTCTCATTTTATGTCTTTGTTATTACCCCAAGAAACCAGATTCATGTCTAAGTGGACATGTTTTCACTCTCAGGCCTACTTAATCTCCAGTGATCAGGGGAAAAACAATCTGAATAAGAAACTTTCCAGAAATTAGGAATTAGCTCATCCATTATAGACACTTAACATTTGGAAAATAGATGTGCTTGATAAACATTTTCTGGCTTTAAAAAGAATATGCGGAGCACAGTCCGCCCATGTTTGGTGTTTTGGTTTCAGGACAGGCATAGATTATTACCGAGTGCTGCAATAACACACTGCTATCTCCTCACTGATCAGATTTCCCCTCTCACCTTAAATCCAGCAAAGTTTATTCTACAAAACTCTTTAATGAATGCCTGTTATATTTGAAACTTTGCCAAGTAAGAGGAGTACAAAGATGGATTAGAAAACTTAGGTAAACAGCACTCACATCAAAACAGGGTGTGTCATGGGCACCCCAATACCTTCCCACAAGGCCTCTCCCAATCAGTACTCCTGACTTTTCCCCAGTGATAACTCGTACACGACTTCTCACACCCTGTGTTAGCTGTTGTACTTTCCTTTCTAAATACACTCATGAGTATGTATTTTTTATGTCTTGCTTTTTGTTTTGTTTAATATTATGTTTCTAAAATGCACTGATTTTGTGGCATTTCACAGCAGTTTTCATTGTTATAAAGTATTGATTGTATGGGTGCATCAAATTATCCATTCTACCATTCATGGATATTTTGGGGTCTCTTTCTATTTTGGAATTATACAAATAATGCTGTTTTGAATATTCTTGGACATGCTTCTGGGTAAACATGTATGAGTGTTTACTGGGTATGAATCTAAGAATAGAAGTGCTGGGTATTCAGATCAATGTGTGCTTAGCCTCAGCACAAAAAGGGCACATCACTTAGCCCCAGACACCTTTTCACAAATCTCACATAATACTTCTGCATATGTACAGCCACGTACCTGGCTGCAAGGAGGGAAGGCCAAAAATGGATTTTAACTAGATCCATTTTCGTCTTTAATAAAATCTAAATTCTGTCACCAAGAAAGAAAGGGAGGATTGATGGTGTGACACAAGCAGAGGTCTCCTGAAACAGAAGTGTTGGCATCGAGTGATTTCAATGAAAATCTCAGAGTCATCCTTCTGCACCCTCCTCATCTAATCTATCCAGAAGTCTTCTTAGTCCTATTTCCAAAACAGATCTGGAATCCATCACCTTCCATCCTTTCCCCTACTACTCCTTCATCCCAGCCGTCACCCTCTCTTGGATACTCGGCTGTCCCAAGGACCTCTCTTCTCCACATCTTGCTCCCCTGACATCCAGAGAGCAATCACTGTTGTTTAACTCTGCCTTGCTGTTTTGATTTTGGTCTTTTTTTTTTTCTACTAAGCTACAGTAGTTCTTTACCTACCTAAAGACTTTCAATGGCCTCCTATTTTACTTAAAGCAAAAACTAAATTTCCTACTACTGGCTGTAAGAACATCTACACGTATATACCACCCTCACTCACCCTCTGCCCTCTGGACTCCAGCCACAAAAACTTCATAAACACCAAAGTCTTTCCCACTTGAGCATCTTTGTCCCAGAACACGCCCCTTTCAGCTTTCCTGCTTCTGTTTGTGGTTTGCCTTCCACGGCTTTGTTAAGGCTTAAGGAAGGCTCGTCTGAGCTCTTCACCCAAACCTAGAACAGGATCTGCCTCACGCCTACTAGTGCTTAATACTATAGAAGGAACAAATAGAACATCTCATTTGTGAGGCTCTGAGCAGTCTTTATTTCTTATTATGGCTACTGCTCTATTCTAAATAGTCTGAATATTCTTTAGCAAACATGTTTCTTTTGAACGTTAAAAGGGTTTATTTTAATGACTGCCTTGAATAATTTGTAGGGTATAATGGAGTCTGAAGTTACTATTTAGTTAATGTCGACTAATAATTTGCAGGAGCCCCTGCAGGACTTCAGATGGGGCTAAGAGCAACAGGTAACAAACAAATCAGGCACACATCATCACCCCAAGAAGTTTACAGTTCGGACATGGTCACTAAGGCATAAGCATAGCTGTCTGTAATCTAACTTAGACTTTGGTAAGGATTAGACGAGATACTCAATTAGATGTGAGATCCTGTTACGTGATCTTTCCCTGTACCTCCTGCAGCCAGTACACTGTCCCATGTGAACACGGTTCCTTGTGAGCTCTTACATAGACAAGTTCAAGTTGTTTCTTATTCTTACCGTAAGAACCATTTTTCCATTCTGGTGGTTATTATTTTCTCCAAAAGCAAATCCAAAACAAAAATGACAAAAGAACCAAACCAAAATAAGCCAAAGAAGAAAGAAAACCTCTCCTCTCGGAGCAAGTTCCCCAATAGACCTGCCATTCCTATCTTCTAGGGACTGGGAATTTATTTTTCAGCACTTGGTCTAACTGAGCAAAGCTGTTCATCTTACTGCAGGAAACATGAGCAGCTTATTTAATAAATAAATCCAAATACCAGCTGGATTTGCTGGATTAATCTGCCTTTGATAAAGGCTTGCAGCCTCAGGGAAGGGGACTATTAGGAAATTAAAGCCGAAAAATTTTAAGTTCTCCAAAGAACGCTGGAGATAGGGCATAGCTGGATTTACAAAGAAGCATTTAATTGCCTTAGTGTATCTTAAAGAGTAAATGCCTCATAACATTAAAGCTATTTAGTAAACTGTTTATTTATAAGAACCAAGACTAATATCACATAAAGCATGGCAAACTTTAGCAATATTATGGTGCTATTTAAAATTACTTTAATTCTTTTTTCTGTTCCTTTCCTAGTTACTTGGTGAATGGTTTTTTGTAGCTGTAGTTTTTAAGGCCTAATTCTTCCTGGGTTCTACATATTTGTTTATTTTCTACATATTTGTTTGTTTGAATACACTGTTGAGAAAACACTGTATTGGGAATTATAAATAATTATTTCATTCTCAATTCATTTATTATAGGGACTACCCTGGACTGGTTTTTGATCGAGTGCATCACTGCTAAAGTACTACTGGCTGGAAATCCTTTAGGTGTCTTTAGTTCCCTTCTTTCTCTTTCTTCTTCCTTCCCTCCCTCTTTTCCTTTCTTTTTCTTTCTTTCTTTTTTTCTTCCCTTTTCCTTTCTTTCTATGAAACTGAAAACAGAGACTGGGTGCCATGGCTCATGCCTATAATCCTAGCCCTCTGGGAGGCTGAGGTGGGTGGATTGCCTCAGCTCACAGGTTCTAGACCAGCCTGAATAAGAACAAGACCTTGTCTCTAAAAATAGCTGGGTGTTGTGGCGGGCGCCTGTAGTCCCAGCTACTTGGGCGATTGAGGCAAGAGAATCCCATAAGCCCAAGAGTTGGAGGTTACTGTGAGCTGTGATGGCACAGCACTCTACCACCCAGAGTGACAAAGTGAGACTCTTTCCTTAAAAAAAAAAAAAAAGAAAGAAAACTTAAAACAAAACATGCTGACTCAGATAACAAGAGCTATCAGTCATAAACTTAAAACATTTTAGGTAACAGTGGAAATTTTTTATAGTTAAAAAAATCATATCTTAACCAACTCTCTTTAGATTTAAGCAGGTCTACCATGCATATGGTTGTTAAATTAGAACTTGTATGGGATGTTGGGGTTTTATCATTGAAGATTAGGTCTAACAAAGACAGATAATTTTTTTTTCCCCTTTAAACTCTAGGAAGAGAAACTCTTCCCATATTCAACTATTATTTGATTACTATGCATGAGACTTTCACACACATTTTCAGAAATGCATTAGGTATGAAAGTAGATCCACCCAGTGGGGGTGTCTGGCACCCAGTTGGCCGTGGTATTTCTTTCCTTTACTTCCCTTTGTTTTTCTTTCCTTCCGTTTCCATCATTGTTGTTCTGTGCATTTTCTCTGCTTATGCATTAGGCCTGCTAGTGACACCTAGAGGTGTCCTGAGGTATTGCATAGAGCAAGTAAAGATGTGTTGGTTGACTTCTATGAATTTTAAATATTTGGAGGTTTTGGAATTTATAGTCTCTCCCCTCCAGTTTTGAAAAACGCTCCAGAAAGTTTGAGGATATTTGATAACTTTTAAAATGCTTATCTGGCACAGCACGCATAGTGGAAAATGTGTATGTGTGTTTACACTGCATTAAAAAGTTGGTCCTGTTCTGGAAAAGGGAAATTCAAACCTTCCCACCTTCCCCCACCAAAAAACCATGTTGGCCCCGTCCTTGATCAGCTACGTAACCTCGAGTAAGTTACTTATCCACTTAAAAAGTCAGGTTCCTCATGTATAAATGGGTATTAAAATACTAATCGCTGTAGATTATTGTGAAGATGGGATATATATATAGGCGAAACATCTGCTATATAGTAGATTCTCAATAAATGATACTTATTCATATGCTAATTACATAATGATTATTTTTTCTAATATATTGGACTGAATTACTGTTATATTCAAACATTTCTGTAAGAAAATTAAGATTTCCCTTCAAAAAGCCTTAACAATTAAAAGAAAAATTGACTGTCATGGCCCTATTTTTATCTAATTCTTAAGAAGGTGTTATTAAGTGCCTACATGTTCAAAAGTAGAACCTAGGGAATCGGGGGGAAAAGCTCAGATAATTAATAGAGTGAGTTAGTTGTGAAACAGGCATCTTCCTTAAAAGTAAGACAACTCAATGGTTTTAGATTTTTTTTTATAACATAGATATTCTAGAATGATTCTAAATCATGGCCACTCTCATTGTCTTTCCCGAATCAAGATGGTGCCTTGGAAAGAGTGGGGGGGCCAAAGAATTTAAGTCTCCAAATGAAGCAACAAGAAATATCGACTATCTACTTCTTTGTACTTCTGTAACTTTGTAAAGCCCTTCCAATACTTAGGGGAATACCCGAAGTAACTCTAAAAACAAATGAAAATTAATAGCCAACAGAAGAATGTCCATGATTTCATTTCTTCGGTGTAACCTCTTGTATTGTTTTCTTTAATGGACTTTTTTCTTTCCTTCTCCTCCCATGTTTTTCCTCCTCCATCTTGTGCAATGGTTTCTTCTCCCATCCTCTCAAAACCTTCCTCTCCATTCTTTCTCTGCATTGTGCTCCATGATTTATAGCCTGTCTGTTGATTCCCCACCACACGATGGAAGGACAATTCGAGAAAATCCTTGGTGCCAGTATTATCAAACACATAAAATGTGAGTTCTGAAAGCAAATTATGAGAATCGAGAGTATTGGTATTTTGAAAAGCACTGGACCTTGAGAGGAAAGATGACCGTCTGCACTAGGATTCCTAAGGCCGTGAGTTATGTATTCAATAATAGGGTAGGAAGAGGAGAAACTGGAGGGGTTGGCTGTGTGTTTACAGCAAAGTGAATGGAATGAACCAATTAACTGAGACAGAAAAAACACAGGTTTTAGAGTGAAGAGCAGGTCATCCAGCCTCAGGGCTCCTAAAGAGGAGGCAAGAAGGGCGGGCCATCCTGAAGCCAGCTTTGATTGGCAGCCTAAGTGAAGGTTTCTGAGAGTGGAGAGAGAATGCCAGCAATCAGAAAATGGTTCTGGCAACAAAAAAGAAGAACCAGAGATAGGAAGTGGCATCATTTACTGATTGTAACAGGGCAGGATCAAGGTTTTAAGAGCCTGAAATAATAAATTTAGGATGCTCATCAAAGCACTCAGTATTTCCGATAGAAAGTGACACTGCATGGCCAGCTGGTTTAGAGTTGACAGTGGGCTTCTGTATTATTTTATTTTTACATCTGCCCTCTGAGGAAGGGCAGGAATTGTTATCTTCATTTTATAGACGAGAAAAGTGACACTCAGATGGTGGTTGTGACACCCAGGACACAGCCAGTCAGTGAAGCCTGGATCTCAAGTTCCTCACTGAAACTAGAAACATCAGAATAACCACAACAAAATTCTCCTAAACTTGGCAGTTATTTAGAAGTATCAATGATTTAGGATAAAAAATATGGAATTTTACATTTCTAGCTTTAAGCATGATGCAATTTTCACATGAAACTGGAAAACATTGCTGATTAAAAATTAATTTATCTGATATACTTTACTAATACTTTTATTTGCTTATAAATATCAGAAATTTATATCTGAAAGTAATAAGATTATAGTTGAGCATTGAATAGGGTAGACTTTACCAACCCTTCAAAAATACAGATGCCTTTCCAAATCCTAGTTTTAAAAAGCCCTCAATATAATAAAAATATAATTAAGAGATGAATAAAGAGCAAAAATGTATAAAATAGTGAATGTTTTTTGAAAGAATACATGGTTATCATGGGTTTGATTAGTGTCTGAAGAGCAATTAGTACTTGATAGGACACAGTTATTGTACTTATGTGTTTGAGTTTCTTTAAAGTTTGCTTTAAAATACATCTAAGAGTCATAGAATGAACCCTTGAGAAATTAGGGAACCTTCAAACTCTATATCATTTTATCTATAATGTTCATATTTGGGTCCAATTGACTACAAAGCAAATTAGCCTTTCTCAGAAGTTATTTCCTCATTGACAATTACTTTTAAACAGTGTAAGTGTAAACCTCTGTTTGAAATGCACCCTTCTGCGTGTAATAAATTCCTGACCCAGTTATCAGGTGACTCCATTCTCAGGTGTGCACCCCGTCTAGGCTGGGGTTTTTCCGTTCATTTCTACCCAGATATCTGTTTTTAGACAGTAAGCTAGCAGAGACACCAGTCATTTGTAGTAAAGGTCTTAATCTGACTAATATTTTCTTGTCTCCTTTCTATATAACAAGTACATTTAAGATTTAGAAAAAATATGCTGCCAATTGTCGTGCAGTGTTTGTTTCTCATAGCGCCTCAATTAACCACCACACCCATTAAAATTAATCTCCAAAGCATCAGTGACATGTCACCCAGTAATTGGACGAAAGTACAGGAGTGGTAAGGGAGGGATGGCACGGAAAGAAAGCAAGGCTAAGTACTCATTTCCAGTCTCACTGTTTTCCATGTCGTGTTTTCTCCTGTTTCAGTCAACCTGGAGACCTGGGTGGAGTGGATTTGGGTAGATTCGGGGGAACCTGAAGCAAGTGCTAAGAAAGGAGAGACTCTGACAAGTTTCCTGATACGGCCCCAGGACCTAGCGTAGAATCTGGTGTCCAGAATCAGACCCACTCATTAATTAACTATTTATTGCGTGCTTACTGTGTTCCAGGAACCACTTAAGGCAATGGAAATGTATCATTGAGCAAAACATATAAAATTTCTTGTTCTTTTGGAATTTACATTTTGGTGGGAGAAGAGAGAACATAAGTCTACTAAATAAAAATACTAAAAAGTGATGTACTGTGGGAAAATAACAAAGCTGTGTGAGAAAGGTTGAAAACAAAGAAGTATTAAGGGCCAGGCCCTGGTGCCTCACAAGTATAATTCTAGCACTCTGGGAGGCTGAGATGGGTAGATTGCCGGAGTTTGAGGCCAGCCTGAGCAAGAGCGAGACCCCAATAAAAACTAGCCAAGAGATGTGGCAGGTGCCTGTAGACCCAGCTACTGGGGAGGCTGAGGCCAGAGGATTGCTCAAGCCCAAGAGTTTGAGGTTTCTATGAGCTATGATGTCACATCACTCTACACAGGGTGATGGAATGAGACTCTGTCTCAAAAAAAAAAAAAAAGTGTATTGAGGAAGCCAAGATGTTAAAAGCCATGCCTAGTGTTAGCCTCATAGAGCTGAAGAGTGAACAAAGAGTTGAAGAAAAGGGGCCCTGAGCCATGTGAATATATGGGGAAAAAGTGTTCCAGGCACAGAGATCTGCAGGTGCAAAGGTCCTGAGGCAGGAACAAGACTAGTGTTCTGGAGGAACAGTAGGGGTCAGTGTAGTGTTCGTGAGGAACACCAGTGGGGCAGAGGGGCTGGGATATTTATTGGTTTAGAGAGTAACATGGGGGATACATAATGTTGGGCTTTGGGGGCCACCCAGATTGTTTGAGCTTTACTATGAATTCAATCAGATGTTGTAGGGTTTTGAGCAGAAGAAAAACACCATCTGGCCCATTTTTAAACAGAGTGCTAAAGCTGTTGTGCTGAGCATACCTGAGGGTAAACCTGGAGGCCGGAGGCCTGTGAGGAGACAACTGGAGTAACCCCGGTGAGAGATTAGGGTGGCTTCCTTCAAGCTGGAAGAGACGCAGGCAGCGCGCTTAGGCACGCGTTCATTTTCAAGTCCTGAGCGTCTGTTTTGTGTCAGGCACTGTTGTAGCACTTTAAATATTCATATGTTGTCATTTGCTTACCAGATGTGATAGGCCAGATAATCATCCCCCAAAGATGTCCACAGAAGCTGTGAATATGTGGCAAAAAGAAACTTTCCAGATGTGATTAATTTAAGCATTTTGAGATAGATATCCCTGGACTATCTGGGTGGACATGAGCTAATTACAAGAGTCTCTGTGAGAGGAAGGCAGAAGGGTCTGAGTCAGTGGTGAAAGTTGTAACAATGGAAAGGAAAGACGGGGTGATGCCAGAGAAGGACCATGAACCAAAGAATACAGAAGCTGAAAAAGGTAATGGGAAGGATTCTCCCCAGAAGGGACAGCTTGCCTTTCCCCAGAAGACCCATGTTAGGCTTCTGACCTCCAGACCTGCAAGTCGTAAATATGTATTCTTTTAGTCCATGAAGTTTGTGGAAATATATTACAGTGGCGGTAGGAAACATATAGAAAATAAGCTTTCCAAATAAATATATAGTGATCATATGGCTTTGCTATAATTTAACCCTTTCCATAGCGTTCCACTTTGACGTTGTTTCCAATATTAGGGGTAGAGGTGACGTATCCTTTAGTCCCCTTTCCTGGCCTCCCTTCCTACACCTGTGTCTTCCAAAACAAATAGGGAGGGAAATGGGATGTTTCACAAGTGTGAGGACTGTCCTTGTACCCGGACTGCGTTGATCTTGTCCGTGCTATTCCGATTTTAACGTACACATTAACAAAGCGAGGATGACAGATTTCTTTTCCTCCTAAAACACTTGAACAATCTAGCTGAGGTTGTGCATTAACAGCTTTTTGACAGCCATAGCCCTCTTACAATCAAAAATAAGAATCTTTATGGAAAAAATCGAAGAAAATAGACATTAAGAAAGAGAAAGGCCGGAGGAACGAGGAATGAATCAGGGCTGTTTTTTCCTCTATGTGCATTTCATTGTCTCGGGTGATTGTACCTCAGATCCAAAGTATTAAAATATGTTAAAAATAAAAAAAAAAACCTCTTCCAATTATGCATTTACAAGCCATTACTAATTTTGTCACGGTTCCCAAATTAGCCAGATTGGTCTGTAGGCTGAACTGTGAAAAAAAAAAAGCCATAAAAAGGATATTGTTTCCTTTACTGTAACTCCACTGTTTTATTAGAGTGTCGTCGTGGCCGCCTCACAATCTTATTTGAGAATAGGTCCTTTTGTCCAGCGTGGTCATAATTTTGGCAAACGCTGGAATTAGACAGAACACAACTCCATTATGAGGGTGAGGATTCATGCCTGTGGTAGAATATTACAAAACTAGAAGTTTAACTTTATGAAATCTCAAATAAAAGTGCCTCCAATAGAAGATTTTCCTATCCGTAACATTTGAATAGCTTTTTACGTTACAAATTGTATATATGATAGTCCTGGGTTGAATTGAACAACCGTTTTGATTCATTTGAAAGAATCAGACACTTGACCCTGGTCCATCTCAGTATTCTAACACTTAAACTTTTATAAGAGCAGTAAGACGTACATGTACGACCATTTAAATAATTGTTAGGAAGTATTTTAAATAAGCAAAAGACTATAACAAAAGTAAACACAAATGATTTGTGTTATCCTTGAAACCTGGAAACACAGGTATGTATGTGTTCCTTAAATTACCCAAGAAAAATAATAGTACTGTTGTCTCAGATAACGCTGAAACAGTGTGGATTGGTTCTTAATTTCAACAGTTAAAACAATTGAAGGTAAAACAAAGAGATGCCCGTGTCTGTATATGTATAAACAATGAGATTATATCTCAAATTAAAAGGCTGGTCATTTTTCAAGATAAAAATTATGTCCTTCTTGAAAACAATGGCAATATGAATATAATGTGAAGTCCCATAGGTATGTTTTACTTATTGTAATGAATGAAGCAAGGAGAATGAAAAGTCTCTAAAAATACCTGTGAAAAGCCCTATAAGTGAAACTATTCTTTTAGAATCAAAAGGATTTAAGATTTGGCTGGTAAGATATAAACTTGTAACCAAGGAGGAGTTCTTCAGTGAGATAGGCTGTTTTTTTTAACTTGGCTGTTACTGTACGTTCTAAATTCCGAATAACAACTCATTATATACATGGGTTTACTCTTAGGGGAATGTGCGTTCTATTTAATTTTTAATTTATGCTTCTTTCCAATCCAAATAAAACTAGCTTCAGAATTGTGGATCCTAGAGAAGTTTAATACGATGCATTATAATTTTATAGAAGTACATTTTCTTTCCTTTTAAGCTTACTTTCACACGTCATTAACATTTGAAAGATAATGAAAAACCCCATGTTTATATCCACATGCATAAGGAGAAGAATCTTCACCGGCTTGCCTTTAACCTAAGGACTGCTCTGGACGCCTGGTGTTCGGCTGACTTACATCATTTAATCGCCTAAAGAGCTTGTTAAAAAATTACTTTCCCAGGTTCCACCCTGACTTAGACTCAGTGAATCAGAATCAGCAGGCAGGGCGTGGTTCGTAAAACTGCTCATGAAACAGGCCTATCTGGTGATACTGGTGCAGACAGTCCAAGGAAGGACCTTCAAACAGCCGGGCTTTAGAGGCCAAGGCCACATTCCTCTAAGGTGTCATAGAACTGCTTTAACGTATACTTGAATATAATGCCAGTATTTCTCTGTCGTGTATTTTGGGACACTTCTTTTTAAACTAATGCTTGATAATGTGGAGAACTTCCTGTATCATGACAATCCCAGATGGATTATTAAATATCACTAGATTAGCCCAATTCCGAACTTAATACCAGGCTTTTATGTTCTCCTTTGATAAACAAACATAACACTCCTTTCTCATAAAAAATCTTAAATGCTTCCCCTCCTGGCCAGGGTTTGCCCAGCTACAGGCCTCAGCCCCAGTTAAAAGTAACTATCTTTTTTCATATCCCCATTAGCTTAGATGTTGTGGGTTTTTTTTTTTTTTTTGCGGTTTGTATTTTAAAAAGTAAATGTTCTTTCTTTCCCAAATATCAAATTATAACATCATCTTTTTCTCTATCGACATAGCCTCCTTCTCCTCAAATATCCCCAGCCCTGCAAGAAATAACAATGAGCTCACCCTATTGAGAATCACATTTATTTAAAAAAAAATCGTGCTTCCAATAAAAACTCAGATATCAATTCAAGTTGCCTTTACTCATCTTGCATCCAGTTTTGGCATTTACAAGATTGACTTCACAAGTCATGAGGTTAGGTAATGATGCTAGGACTCTGGGGTATCACTTGGAGCAGAGGAGAGGATCATGAGGCTATAACTCCTTGATGAACCTTTGATCATATTTTCTCTGTGTATCTCTCTGTCCTGTATCTGGAATCATTCTTTAGTGTTGTCATTTATCCGCGATCATCATTTGCTAATATCCATCTCTGTCCAGAGCCTGCTCCATGCTTACAGTTTCTCAGCAATCTTCTGAGTCTTTAAAATGCAGCCTCTTGATTTTCATCTTTCAGTGAACTTCCCTTATTTAAATGTGAGTTCTTTCTTACTTTTACCGTCATACACACTCTTTCCGTGTCCAGATGCTGCGAGAATAACGACAGTGCATGACCTCTTCACTGTAGTGCAAATATTTCTTGCCTAGACTTTGATCTTGGTTGGCCTTCGTCAGCGAAGTTCAAACGTGAATTCCCAGGTGCCCGCAGAGTATAGCTCTTTCCCTTCACAAAACAAAAAGTTTAAAATGGCCGTTGGACTTAGGCAAAACACTTTCTAGACAGAACACAAGAAAAAGTAACTAGCTAATATGACCTTCTTAATCCAATCCAAAGGTCTTACCCCTGGGTATCACAGACTTTAGAGGCCATGGAATAGTTAGTTACAGGTTGTATAGGGGTAAACGTTTTTATTTGAGGGATGCAACCTATTTTATTGAAGGTTTCAAATAGACATAGAAATCCAAAATTTGAAAACCTAAATCACATTGCCTGAAGAAAAGACAGAAAAAGCATAAAGAAGGAAAAAATAGATCAATGAACTGAAACTAAAATGTCTACTAGAAAAATTTTAAAGGAGAATGTCACTGAAATATTTTGAAACTGAATTGTCAGAAAGAGAAAGTAGCAAATAGCTAAAGCTAGTGAGGCACTCCTAGAAACCAATAAGGAGAAAAATTGTCCTAAAAATGATGAATGATTTAATCAGGACAGCTAGAATTAAATCAGAAGGAGAGAACGCACACAGGTAGTAAAATATGTCAGACCAAGTTCTGTAAAGCTAGAAAAAAAAGGGGGGTATTGAATTCTTTAATAATAAATGGAATTCTCTAAGTATTAAAAGAAACGAATAGACTTTTCTAACTATGTCCAAAAGGCATTAACATTAACAATAGCACATTAGCATCTATTAAATTTTTTTGGATGCTCTAAGAGATTCGAAAGCTTTCATTTGCCTTTTTAATACAGAAATTATAACTGAGATTTTACTGTCATTTTAAGTAGGTCAGAGAATACCTGAGTTTCACTGTTTCTTCATCTTTTGTAGAATTTTAATAAATACTGCATGTATATTTCAGTGAATCAGTCAGAATTAAATAATACTTAGTTTCTACCACAAAAATACAATGGCGGCCAAGTTCTGCAACTTGGAAGGTACTTGACCCTGACAAACTGAGCTGGAATTTTCAGGAAAGCTCAAAATGGACAATAATATATTACTTGGAAATTACATATTATTTTTGTTACTCTTACAATTTTTAATTAGTATTAAATCAATGTGATACTAATACATGTATTTCTCTGAAATACTTCTCATTCTTTTCATTCTTTTTTGGTGGTTAATTAGCGGGATATTATTAAGTGTGCATTTAGTATAATAGTTATATTTTCTTTTGTCAATTTTTTTCTGAACTAAGCACAATTTCAGTATTATCTTGAGCCCGAAATATATTTTAGACTTCCCTTGTAACTTGGTATGATGTTGATGCTTCACATATATCATATTTGCTGTGGGAGTATACATGTTCGGTAGTAAAAGTTAAAAAGGACAAGTTTGGGCCTTTGGAACACAATGTCTTCTGAATCAAGACTTTGCATCTTCCTCTCTTAAAGTCTTAAATCTATCTGGTTTGATACGTTGTGAAAGGATGCTTACTTCTGATCTGCCTATGCTATCTCCATCACCTTAATTCCTTAATTTGAAAGAGATTGTCAGTTTTTCCCATTAGATTGCTCCAAAGTGATTCCTTATGTATTTGTCCCCTAATTCTCTTCTAGCATAATATAGCTTGTCTAATACCTGCTTAAAAGAATGAGAAAGAGTAGAAATGATTGTCTTGGACTTTAGAAATACTAATTCAGATCTGCTGAGGATTGCATGTGAAAAAAATATGATTTCTTATAAGACTTAGAGTACCTGTTTTTATCAAGACCAAACAAAAAGGGTACACCTAAGAATCCCTGAGATGACTGTGGTTGAGAATAGCGTGCTGACGTGGGTGTGTGACAACCCAATCAACAGGCTTGGAGCCGTCAAAGTTAAGCTGAGGGAACACACAGCTCAGAGTTTCCACCACACCCCGTTCTTGCTGTCTTGAGCTTTTGCATCATGTTGCATGAGCAATCCTGCCTATTGCATGTGTTGATTCTAATAATCCATGTCACACGTACAGTTTGGTGTTCATTCCTTAATAAAGGCAGCCACAGTTGTGATAATCTAATAACATTTTTTTCCACTTTAAATGTTGCATATCTGTAATTGGCTTGATATTAAATTTCCTTCCTAGCTGTATTATAATGCTTATAGTAAATCAATTCTGTGGTACTTTCTTGTTTGAAGATAAAAAAGAAAAGAAAATAGACATGGAAATGCAATCTCTAGTTTTAAAAAAAAGTATTATTGAAGAAAACAAAGGGGCACTTTAGGGGAAACCCAGATTGATTACTGGGAAAATTCTGAAACAAGTGATAAGAGAGGCAATGTTGGAACAAAGAATGAAACTACATCAACAGGACTTTTTTTTAAAAGGTCCCTTAATAATAAACTAAAATTTGTTTATTGTAAAATCAGTGCCACAAAGGAAATATTATTAAATAGTTCTTAAAACTTTTGGTGCATGTTATGTTTTGGTAATTTTAGTATTGAGAATAGAGATTTTTACACAGAATATATTAACATGAAACAATAGATCAGGGGAAAATTTTTAGCCAGTAGTCAGTATTGGGTCCATATCCAGGGAAATAAATGAAAAACTCAATTTTACCCCCATGTATTGTATGTTTGTATTTAAAAGAAAATTGTGTAGAACAATAATCACAAATCTATGTTGACTAGTGCACAATGTATGAATATTATGTAGTTAGTGACAGCAGTATAGGGGAGAAATAACAAAACTACAAACAAGAACAAAATTTTTGTATGATATTGAGATTAAGTTGGTATTAATCTAAATTAGATCATTATAAATTAAGATATTATCTCCAGGACAACCACTAGGAAAATAATAAAATTAAATAAAAGAAATAACACAAAAATTAATATGATATTGCTGATATCTATTAAACAAAATAATTCAGCAATAGAAAAACAAACAGGCATAGAAAACAATGGCAAAATTGCACATGTAAACCTTACCATGTCAATAGTTAATTATATTAAAGGTAAATGGCTTAAACTCTTCAATTAAAAGGTAGAATATATATTTTTACATTTATATGCCAACTATAATAAACAAGGTTTAGATTCAATGGCACAATAAATTGAAAGTGAAAAGATGGGGAAAAAATGGGCCCTCTAAACAGTAACCAAGACAGTTGGAGAGTTTATACTTGTATCCGACAAAAAAGTCTTTAAAACAAAAATTTTACCAGAGATAAAAATAACTTTTTACAATGGTAAAAGAAGCAATCCACCAAGAAGACACAACCAATATAAACATGTATCCATTGAAAAAACATAGCCCAAAATACATAAAAACTGACAGAACTGAAAAATCCAAAAGACAATTGAGTGATAATAGGTGGAGATATTAATGCCTCATATTTAATAGTGGATAGAACAAGTCAGACATAACACGGAAGATTTGCAGAAAACTAGGCCAGACATCAACAGCAGAAAAAATCTTCTCAAGTGCATGTTCAACATTCTCCAGAACAGACTGTGTATTAATCGCTAAAACAAGTATCAGTAAGTGTACTGATGTAAAATGATATGAAATATATTCTCTCTGACCACAGTGGAATGAAGTTAGGTGTCAATACAGAGGAAATTTTGAAAATTCATTAATGTGTAAAACTTGAACAACATATTCCCAAATAACTGAGGTATCTAAGAAGAAATCACAAAGGAAATTAGAAAATATTTTGAGATGAATGAGAACGAAAATGTAGCTTACGAAAAGTTTTGGGCTGCAGCAGAAACAGTGCTCAAAAAGATAATTATAACTATAAATGTGTATATTAAAAAGGAAGGAAGACCTAAAATCAATAGCCAAACTTTCTCCCTTGAGAAACTAGAAAAAGAAAGTAACTTAAAATAAGCAGAAGGAAGTAAACAATAAAGATTGAAGTGGGAATAAGTTAACAGAATTGCTGGCAAAGCTTTACTTCAATTGATTTAGAAGGAAAAAAAAAAAAACCCAAGTTATTAGAAATGGAAAAGTCGAAATTACCAACAACCTTACAGAAATAAAACTTGTTATAAGAGAATATTATAAACAACTATATGCTAGCCAAGTAGACCAGTGGACTTTCTCAATTTCTAGAAAGACACAAAACAGACTAAAAAAATAAAAATTTGAACAGACGGATAAAAAGTAAAAACAATGAGTTAATGGTCAAAAACTCTACCCTCCTCCTATAAAACCCATAACCAGATGGACTTACTGAAGAAATCTACCAAAAGATCAAAGAATTAACACCAATTCTTTATATTAACAAAAAATGGGAGAGGAGAGAATACTTCCTAATTCATCTTATGAAGCCAGTGTTATCCTGATACCAGAAGTAGACCCAGACATCATAGGAAAGAAAAATTCAAAGTAATATCTCTTACAAATATAGATGCAAAAATTTTCCACCCCAATACTAGAAAATTAGTTTCTTAGAAAAAAGATGATATCCCACGACCAAGTGGCAGTTATCTTTTGTATGCAAGGTTGCTTCACCACACCAAAATCGACTGTAATACACCAACCATATCAATAGCATAAAGGAAATAAGTGCTCAAATCTTATCAGTATGTACAGAAAAAGCAATGGACAAAATCCAACACCCATTTGTGATGAAAATGTTGCCATTCATTCAGGTTCATCCTCCTTTTACCCAAGAAGAAGCCGATGTCCACAGATAGCAGGGTTTATGGGAGAGAAAGAGTTTAATCCCTATAGCATTGAGCAGAGAGACAGGAGATATTTCTCAAATCTCCTTCCTCTAATATGATTAGAGATGGTTTTTAAAAGACATTTTGGTGGGCGGAGGGTTAGACAGTTAGGGTTTGCTAATTGGCTGGTTTCGGGGACGAATCAGCAGTCTTTTGGTATGGGCTGCTGTCTGGGTAGGTCAACCAATGCCCTGGAATGCAGTTCCTTGAATGGGGGTCCAAGGCCAGTTACCCCAGTTTCTTGGTCTGGGACACTGATTCGATCCACTGGAAAGCAGGACCAGAAGATATTTCAAAAATGAACCCTAGGATCCTAATAGGTGATGTTATTTATGGAGAAAAGGAAACATCTTTACAGTTCCTACCTATGCTCTCTAGAGTAGCAATCAGACAGAAGCAAAGAGGGGGACAGTGAGTATTATCAAGCAAGCTGATAATTATTGACAGGGGCTGATCATTATCATTGTTTTAGCTAGGTCCGTTCCTTCACAGAGTTGGATTCTTCACTACTTTAGCCAGGTATTTTCTTTCACAGAGTTTTGGGGATCCTTACTCTAGTTCTTGCCTTGTACCCCTTCATCTATTTGTAAGGGCGGTTTCAAAAATACTCAACAAACTAGGAATAGAAGGGATCTTGCTCAACAGGATAAAGGGCATCAATGAAAACTCCACAGCTAACATGATGCTCAGTGATAAAAGTTAAAACTTTCTCTATAGGATGAAAGACCATGATGAGCTGTCCCTTCTTAACCTCTACTCAACATTGCACTTGAAGTCCTAACCGAGGTATTTAGCCATGAAAATAAATGAAAAGCAATCAAGATGTGGAAAGAAGATAAAAAAGCTGTTTGCAGATAAGAATGATCTTACCTATGAAAAACCTTAAAGAATGCTCACACTGGTAAAAAAACTATTAGAGATAATGGGTGCAGAGAGATTGCAGGATATAAGACCAATAAATAAAAATCAGTTCTATCTCTGCTTATTAGAATAGAGGCTGAATTGTATCCCTCCTCAAATTCTGATGTTAAAGACCTAAGCCCCAGCACTTCAGACTGTTACTACATTTGGAGGTTGGGTCTTTAAAGATGTGATCACGTTAAAATTAGGCCATTACAGTGGTTCCTAATCTAATACAACCAGTATCCTTAAGAGCAAAACTGGACAAAAACGAAACCACCAGGCACATACATACACAGAGGAAGACGGGGAGACACGGATGTAGAAAATAATTTCTGAGTGTTTAAGCCACTCTGGGGTATTGTCTTTTGGCAGATGAAGAAAATTAATGCATCAGACATTAAAAATAGGGAAATGGAATTAAGAAAACAATCTCATTTATAAAGGCATCAAAAAGGAGAAAATGTAGGGTGCCATAAAGTTCATGTGCAGTTTAAAATAGTATACAATTCTTTATGGCCACTCTGTCTTTATAAATAAATATAACAAAACAGTGCAAGGCCAGGACACTAAAACCACAGAACAACACTGAATGAAATAATGGAGGAGCTAAATAAATGCAAGGACCATCTATATTCATGGATTGGAAGACTTAATATTGTCAAGACGGCAGTCTTCTCCAAATTAACCTATAGATTCAGTGCAATTCTGCTCAGAATTCTAACAGCCTTTTTTTTTTTTTTTACAGAAATGAATAAGTTGATTCTTTAATTCATATGAAAATGCAAGGAATTTAGAATAGCCAGAACAATCTTAAAAAAGAACAAAGTTGGAGGACTCAGACTGCCCACTTACCAAAAACTACAGAAACCAAAACAGTGTAGTACTAGTATGGTAGACTATCCAGGAGATAGACGTGAGAGTCCAGAAATAAACGTTTATCTCTATGGACAACTGAATTTCAACAGTGGTGCCAAGATCTTTCAGTGACATCACTTAGTGTTTTCAACAAATGACTGACACAACTGAATATCTGCATGCAAAAGAATAATTTTGGTATTTTTCCTTATATTGTATATAGAAATTTATACAAAATGAATCAAAAGCTAAAACTCTAAAGTTCTTTTTTTTTTTTTTTTTTTGAGACAGAGCCTCAAGCTGTCCCCCTGGGTAGAGTGCCGTGGCATTACAGCTCACAGCAACCTCCAACTCCTGGGCTCAAGCGAGTCTCTTGCCTCCGCCTCCCAAGTAGCTGGGA
>CAUYTI010094029.1:0-20605 GCA_963575145.1 Galago senegalensis
GTTTACCTTGCTGTCTGTTGCTGGAGAACTTGAGTGAATCCAGTCCTCAAGTTTAAGTGCCTGAATTTGGATGGGAGTATTTATTGCTTTGGCTGATAGTCCCAATGGTATTGGGTGAAATGTTTCAGTTTCTTTCTCTGTCTGTCTCTCTCTCAATTTCTCTACCTCTCTTGATCTCATTGTCTCATAAAATACATGCACACAAACAAAGACACCCTACTGAAAATGTCCTACTATTCCTAGAATCTGTGGTATAATGGTGTAAGAAGGAAGTTGTTTAAAACTAAAGTTTAATGACAGGATCATCATTAATGAAATTGGTTGGTAGTTTTACTATTTAGTGAAGTATTTTCTGGATTTTGTTATCAAGGTGATGTTTGTTTCCTAGTATGTTTTGGGGGAAGATTCTGTCCTTCTCAATTTTTTGAAATAATTTCTTGAGTATGGTACAAGCTCTTTGAAAGTCATCTGGACCAGACCATTTGATTTATGGTTTTTTTTGATGACTAATTGCTTCTTTGACATCAGTGCTGGTTTTAGTCTATTTAAGAGATCTATTTCTTCTTGGCTGAATCTAGGGGAAGGGTGTGGTTTCAGGTATTGATCCATTTCTTCCATATTGTCCAATTTCTGAACATAGAATTTCTTGTAATTTTCAGAGATAATCTCTTATAGCTCTGTGATATCTGTTGTTATTACTCCTTTATCATTTCTGATTGAGGTCATTAGAGATTTTACTTTTCTGTTTTTATTAATTTTGACCAAAGGTTTACTGATTACATTCATTGTTTTTGAAGAACCAATTTTGTTTCATGTATTTTCTGAATCATTCTTTTGTTTTAAGTTTTATTAATCTGTGGTTTAATTTTTTTTTCTTCTAGGTTTGGGATCATATTTTTTTTCTGTTTCCATATTCTTAAAATTACTCTTTAGTTTGTTGATGTGCTCTCTTTTTGTTTTTCAGATTTATTGATCTAGGGAAAAGAATTTCCCTCTTAAGGCTGCTTTTTGCAGCATCCCACAGGTTGTGATAACTTATCCCTTCATTGTTTTTATGTTTGAGGAATTTAACAATTTCCAACTGTCCTTCACCATAAGGTTGTTTAATTTGCATGCCCTTGGGTAGGGATGTACTTTTTTGTTAGAGTTTATTTCCACCTTTATTGCTTTGTGGCTTGAGAAGATACAAGGTATAATTTCAGTTCTTTTACATTTGTTGTGTTTTGATTAATTTCCTAAGATATGATTTATTTTTAGAGTGTTTTCCTTGAGCAGATCAGAAGAATTGATATACCTTAGCTTTGGTATGGTATGTTCTGTATATTCTATTAAGCTCATTTGTTTTGGAGTCACATTTAACTTCTTTTTATCTTTGCTAAGTTTCTGTTCAAAGGATCTGTCCATTTCTGTCAGAGGGGACATTATAGTCCCTAGCTATTCTGGTGTTATGGAATACCATATAGTTCAGACCAATCATGGTCTGTTTCATTAATATTGTAGTATTTAAGTTGAGTGCGTAAATATTAGAAATTGAAATGTCCTGTTGTTGTATTTACCCTTGGCCAATATGAAGTGGCCATCTTTGTCCTTCGTAGTTTTTGTTGTTTCAATGCACTTGTCTCTGAAAAAAAGATTGGAACCTCTCCTTTCTTCTAACTTCAATTTCCCTGAAATACTGTTTTTCACCCTTAACCCTGAGTCTTGATTTGTCCTTCAGGCTTAGGTGCATTTCCGGGAGAAAGAGTATAGATGGCTTGTGCTTTTTAACCCAATCAACCAGCCTATGTCTCTTCAGTGGGGAATTCAACCCATTAACATTTACTGAGAGAATTGATAAGGATGGTGGAATTCTATTTATTTTATTTCATGAGAGTCCATTGCATAATTTTATCCTTTCTGCCATTGTGGAAGCTACATTTTCACCTTTAGTTTCTGGGCATTTACTTTGCTGGTGGTTTATTGTGATGGTCACTGTTGAGAATAGGTCTAAGTATTTTCTATAGAGTTGGTGTTGTTTTTGCCAATTTCCTTAATCTTTTCATATCAGCAAAAGATATGATTTCTCCATAAGTTTTGAAGCTTTCTTTAGAAGGATATAGAATTCTGGGCTGAAAATTACTTTTTATAAAAAGGATAAATGTAGATTACCATCCTCTTCAGCTTTGACATTTGAGTTGAAAAGTCTGCTGTCACCATAATGGCTCTGTGCCTGTAGATCAATTGGTGCTTATTCCTGGCTGTGCGGAGAATTTTCTCTTTTGTTTTGACTTTGGACAGGACAATGATAATGTGTCTTAGGGAAGCTCTGTTTGAGTTGACATTTCCTATGGTTTATATCCTTCTGAAAGGAGTGTGTCAGAATCTTTAGTGAAACTTTGGAAGTTTTCATTTATGATTTATGATATCTCTCAGTAGGGCTCCCATTCTTTTGGGATGCTCTTCTTTCCCTTCAGGAAGCCCAGTCATTTGTATTTTTGAATGCTTTGTAAAGTTCTGTAATTCTTTGAGTGATTGTTCTCTTCTCTCTCTTATTTTCTACCTCTTTAACAACCTGGGTTAGCTCATTAACTTTATCTTCTAGATCTGAGATACTTTCTCATCTGGATACATTCCTCCATCATCTAATCTGTTATTCATACTTTCTACTGTATCTTTAAATTCCCTAATTTAAATTTCCTTATACTCCATCATATCTTTTCTGTATTCTTCCTGTTTTCATGCATATTTCAGTTCTGTTTTTACACTTTCTCATCAATTTCCTTAATTGCCTTTAACATTCATATTTCAATTTCCCTTTTGGTCATTTCAATTAATTCTTTATAGGTGGAATCCTGTGCAGTAGCTGCCTTATGGTCCTTTGGAGGAGTTTTTCTGTTTTGTTTTCTTGTGTTCCCAGAATTATTTTTTTGGTTTTAGTTCCTCCTCATGCTTTTTTTTTCTTTTTATTCACCTACTAGCCCTACTTTTTTCTTCTTATGGTTTATTTACCTTTAAATTACCTTATTTCAGAACTTAAGTTTGAAGTAACCCCTTTGTTATTAGGTTAAAAGAAACAGAACGATATAAAACAAATGGGGGGGAAAGAAGAAGAAAAGGAAAAAAAGAATAAAAGTGACATCAAAGAGGATAAAAAATAAGGCTGTTTTAAAGAAAAGAATTGATAAACCAGAGAGAAGGAGGATAGAAAGAGAGTGACAGAAGAAATGTTGTTGTTTAGCACATTACTATGGCCCCCCTTGTAACTGAAGAATTTTAGGAGACTGGTCTGGGCAGGTCCCTGGTAGTGAAGAACTCCTTACCAGCCTGAGAAAAGCAAAGCCCTACTTCTCTCAATCATAGGAATAGAAAGAAATTGGGGGAGGGGGAACAAGAAGCAAGAAAATAAATATCTAGCATTGAGAAGTTGCTGATGCTGTCTTTGCAAAGGCTAAATGTAGTGGAACTCTCTAGACCATGATCCCACCTTGAGCCAGACCATTGCTGTAATCTACCTGCTATACCAATGCCATGACATCCCAGCACTCAGAGACAAAAAGAAAGAAAATGAAAATAGACAAAGAATATTAAAAATACAGTTATATCAGATAAAGTAGAAAGAGTAGAAATGGAAGAAAGAAAAAAGTGAAACTATCCTAGCTGTTCTAAGATAAATTTGTGTTGGAAAGATTAAAAAAAAAAAAAAAAAAAGTAGAACAGTCTCTACCAAAAGAGTAAAAGAAGTAGAGAAGTGAAATAGAGGGAATAAATGTGGCTGAAGTACTGTAAGGAAAATACAGGAGCCATGCCTTTGTCAAAAGTAAAAATGGAAAATAGTATACAAGCAACCAAACAAATTAGCAAACACAAGACAACACAAAGCTCAAGTAACCAAAATCACTAACAACCTCAATTACAAAGAAGAGAAAAGAAATGAATAAGAATTCTAAAAACAAAACAAAAAAAACACCCAAAACACTAATATCGCACAGGGAGCAATAATAATAGGAAGGTAATAGGAAAAAATATATATGTATGTATATATACTCAGTATATTTCCAGGACACCAAGTGGTGTTATGCTTTTAGGAAATAAAGAACATAGAAAACACACATTCGTAACTACTCTGTAGTTTTTGAAGAGGACGAGTCCTGTCATCCTGACTTAGTTGCCCTTGGTGAGCACCTGGTCATTTTCTCATTTTTCAGTCCTGGCCAGATTCGAGGTCTAAAAGCTCTCCATAATCCTTAGAAATCGTGTCTCACAGGGACCCCTGACAACTTTTCCTTCAGAGTGGGTGAGCCACTCAGCACACCCCAAGAGTGGAAGCTTGAGCTCAGCAGGTGGGCACGAGTCAGCAATTTTTTAGGCCCCTGTAGACAGTCCTACCCACATGACCTTCTCACAGGAGTAGCCCAGCTAGCAAGCATGACTTTCCCACAATGGCGACCCAGCCAGCCGTCAAACCAATTGTAAATCCAGTACTCCCAATATTCAAACTCAACTGCTGTACACTTTTAGAGTCCACACACTTGTCTAAACTTTTCACTCAATGTATAGTTTCCCCCAAAATCCAAAAGCTGCAGAATGACTCCCTTGCTTCCGTAGATTTCTGTGCAGGTACCAACTGGTACTGCCTTCTCCTATGCACTTGCCTCCTGTGTAAGTCCTCCATTTCTCCAGACTTCCTACTATCTCCTGTTGTCCGTCACCACCTCCTTGTACCCACAGAGAGATGACTCCAGGTAAGTTCCCCATGCCAGATATGGTTGAGTTCTCTCTCTTTCCCCTGCCTTGCTGGGAAAGGTCAGGGCGGAGATGCTTCTTCTCTGACATCTTGCTCTACCCCCTGACTCAAATATTATGAATCTTAAAAAAAATAATAATTTGGATTTCATCAAGTTAAAGAAAAATTCTGTTCTTTGAGAAACATGATTTAAAAAAAATAAAGATAAGGGCCATGTGTGGTGGCACATGCCTGTGCCTTCCTGGCATTCTGGGAAGCCAAGGGAAGTGAATCATTTGAGCTCAGGATTTCAGGAACAGCCTGAGCAATAAAGACACCCATGTCTACTAAAAATAGAAAAGCTGAGGCAAGAGGATCTTTGAACACAAGAGCATGAGGTGGCTGTGAGCTATCATGCCATAGCATTCTACTTAGAGCACCAGAGTTAGACTTTGAAAAAAACAAAAATGAAGTTGCAATCATTTTAAAATCTTTTCATTATAAGAAAAATAAATTCAATTTGGCAGACAATTAAAAACATAAGGTTATATTAAAATGGTTGAGATCCTAAATCTCAATTTAGGATCACTAAATCTACCTAGTATTTTATGCTATCTCTATGGCATTAAAGCAGATTCAAACAAATGATGTTCTCCTTGGCAAGTTTAACAAACATCTTGTATATTGAGACTTACTTCTTCAAGACAATGAAGGCTATAACAAAGATCAGATAGTCAAGAAGGTAAAGGGTCATTCAGCTATTATGAGTAATGTGTCTTGGAAATCTTCTTTGTGCCATATATTATTGTCAACTACACGAGTTGTGGGATATTCTGAGTTATCTCCTCCTTTGGGCACATCTACCTTCCTCTCTCAAAGCTTAAGACAACTGAATCAATAACAATTATTGTTCCTATCACGTAAGATGAAGACTTCATAAAGAAGCTGCCTTTTTTCCCAATAATACTCCTGAAGAAAAATAGTCATAATTAAGTGTATCTACTTGATAACAGTGGCAGTTTTCAATGTTCTGGACTTTAAACTAAAGCACATTTTCAGTATCTACATTATTTCTGTTGTTAAAGTGAATTCTTCTGAGGATTTGCCGTAAGCGGTGTCCTGGATTAACCACTGTGTACAGTTGTAATACTCACAAAATGCAATGTACGTATTACAGCAATCTAAGAAATATTTACTGGTATATCCACTACTTTACTCATTATAAAAGAGAAGAAAATGAAAACTTCAATGAGGTCACACTTACTCAGACTAATACATATGATACTAGACCTCTGAAAAATCTTACAACATTGCAATTTCATGAAATAATATAACAATAACCATTCAAATAATGATAATGAAACAGTTTCCAATGATCATTCAGGTTATCAGAATGAAAATATAGAATCACATTTCTTTCTTTCTTTCTTTCTTTTTTTTAAGAATCACATTTCAAAATGATCCACCTCAGAAATAATTCCAGTATCTGGAGCAATCACTTCTGAAAATAGCCCATCAGATATTAGTGACAGATAGTAGAGATACAAATGCTTTCATGCTTTAAAGTGTGAGTAATTTAATTAATTGTAAGGACTCTGGGATATTGTAAAAAAGTTTTGGGTGACTTTAGTTTTAAGTAATCTTTTCTGAGATTCCAAATAATCTCATGTGAAACAAAAGCCACTTTCTCATGAGAATATTTTTGTAGCCTCCCTTTGGTGCACCTTCAATCTACAATTCTCTGTTTTGATCCAATAAATAAGTGTGGAGTAAGAACCCTTTATCAGAAAGTTGGGACATCTCCTAGGAGTTCATCCACTCCCTGCCTATGCTATGAAGTTTGAGACTGAGGAAAAAGAAGACCTGTACTGGTGAATTCACTTGCCAGTCCTTACAGAGGGTGCTGGACTCATGGTGAGGAGATGGCATACTATGTAAAAATAACTGTTAATGTATTTCTATTGAAATAACAAAAATGGGGTTTTGTTTGTAGGAGTTGCTTGCCTAAAGTTTTACTTTATATTAAAGTTAAAATTCAGAAATGCTCAGGGTCCTTAGAGAGGGAAAATAAAGCAAAGTAGGGAAAAGGTAAAAATATAAAGGCCTAATTGAGGATCCAAGAGCAGCATTGCTAGAGTTAAGGTTTAACTGATGGAGAAAAATAATATTTAAATTAGAGACCCAATTTGTTGTGTGGAGCTCTGGAGGAGCTCACATGCGATATTATATACCTTAAAAGGATTTTTGTAGAAGTAGGAAATCAGTCATATGTAATTGGAAGAGTTAAATGCCTTTTTGATCTCCAGGTATGGAATATCTTTCTAGCTAGATGAGTAATTCACTAAACAGATGAATCTACCTGTAGAAGGCATATTCTAGAAGGAATATTCTCTGTGGGATGATCCATCTCTCTTCCTATACTTTCAAGTTTAATGACACTAACTCTTCAGTTCTAAATGAGTTCCAGTGAGAAGTATTACTGCCAAATCTTTTATATATCAAAGTTCAAAATGGTTCCTGGATTACTGGTAAATTTTATGGTTTTGCTATATATTAGCAAGCATAATGTAAAGTAGTTAATTTCATATTTAAACAAAATTACTATGACTATGTGTCATCCATGTCCAAACAGAGTTAGACGATCCCTCCTGAAATGTGTGAAGAGTGCAATCCCAATCTTAAAGTTGCATAAAGTAAAATTAGTTAAGGGAAATTCATGTTGGAAGGTAATACTTGGAAGAATATCAAAAATCCTAAGTGGTAAATGTCAAATATAAAAACAAAAAAGTGGGCGGCACCTGTGGCTAGAAGGAGTAGGGCTCCTGCCCCATATGCCAGAGGTGGTGGGTGCAAACCCAGCTCTGGGCCAAAAATGGCAAAGAAAAATGAAAAAATAAAAATAAAAATAATTTTTTTAAAGTGTATGGTAGAGATTTAAAAGCCAGCCAAATTCCTGTAATACGTAATAGTCATAGGAATATTTTTATAGAATGTTGTTACAAACTTGTTTTTAATAAATGATTTAATTACTATTATTTCTAATGAGGCATGCACATATTTGAGAATATAAATAATCAGAAGGTACATATAAATTTTGTTTTGGGAATGAAGCAAACAATCATCCAAAATTAGAGAGTGACTATGAAAAATTAAACTAGTTAAAGCAAAAGATATTCTTCTCATTCAAATGTCCACACATAATGAAGTAGGACAGTCAAGTTCACAAACTCATCCTATAAACATTGCTACATATCTCGCTGCTGAATATCACTGTGTTTACCTTAGAGGTATTCCCCTTGAGAAGCTGTGCACTGATGCCAGCACCTACTGTACCCTACAAAGCAATTTTGGAGCTCTCTCGGGAATGGCCATCAGAGCTATCATCATATTATCTTTAATGTCATTGAATGTTTTTCTTTACCACATATCTTAGGGTAAAGAAACAATCATTTAGGGTCAAATCAGGTAGGTTGAGTGCATTGTCATGATGCAAGAGCCAATTTTTACACATATCTTTCTCATGCCAAGAATCTCACTTAACATTTTCCTCTTTCTCTATTGATGTTTTTTGGTCTGATATGCTTCTCACAGTCAGCTGACAATTTCGATATACAATCAACAAATTTTTGCAATGTTTTTCTCAGTTCTGTGGATATACACAAGAAATATTCATATATCCATACATTCAAGTGCTCGTACATTGATGGTGCCGTTGCCAATCAGTGGGTGAAGCAGGATTAACTATATATTTGAGTTACACAATAGCTGTTGCAGTTTTGTTGGTGGTAGTCTTGATGCTGGTCATGGTTTTAGCAGTTCTGTCTGTGCTAAAATCAGAAGAGAAGATGAATATAAAGAAGAGAGTGCAAACTAAAATATTCTGTAAGAGGGCAAGATGAAGAAAGGGAATGGTGAGCCTATAGTACATATATATGACTATTTTCTATATGCATATATTTAAAAGAGGTGAAGTGCATGTTATGGGAAGTCAAACTATTATGTTTTAGGAGAAAGCTGAGTGTGTCAGAAAGCAGTGAGTTGAATGTGGTTAGTGTTTGTGGTGAGGTTGGATGCCCCACTTTAATAGTTACAATGACTTTCATTTTTATTTTTTTAACATGAATGATTCTGATACTTCACATGTGAAGCCCCCAGCAAAAAAATTGCCCTTGGAATTCCAAGTCCATAAGAAGTTGGTCTCTTTGTTAAGGAATGTATCTGATGCTTGTGACTCTCCCTCCTTGAAAAGTATGTGCTATAAAAATCTCTTTACTAGTTATACCATGAAAGAATGTGGTAGATTATAGCAGGCATTCAGTGCTGAGAATGTTTGAGTGGTAGACTGAAAAAGCATAGGTCTACACAGCAGTGGATGGAAATATATAAACTGTGATTCATCTAGGATTTACATGTCAAAGATATGTTAACATCTCTACAAATATTATTTTGTGTTTTTTTAAAATATTAATAGTTTTAAAATGGCACTGAACTTCTAGTTATGGCTAAGAGCAAAAGCATAATAATTCTTTGTCTCAATTCTCCCTGCCTATATTTCTTTTGATGAGACGTGATCCTTCATTAAGTTGTGTTCAAATTTTCTTCTGATGCTTTTTACTTTTGGCCATACTTTTTTTCTTTTTAACGTTATTTTATGTTGTTGTTGTTGCAGTTTGGTCGGGGCTGGGTTTGAACTCACCACCCTCAGTATATGGGGCTGACACCCTACTCACTGAGCCATGGGCACCACCCCATACTTTTAAATAATATTATTCTACATAAGACTTTTTTTTTTAGATTTCAGGCTCTTCTAGATAAAATTTAGCTCTCTTATATTACCATTTTTCCTATCTTTCCCCCCCATATCTATGTGTAGCTAAATCAGAATTTTCTATTTCTGCATGACAAATTGCAATTTTAACAACACTAAATGGAAATGTATGTAACTAACTCTTGATGATATCTCTTTTTATCTTCTTTGTAGGATAAAAATTGTGCTAACATCAATGCTTCCAATTATGATATTTTTATGATATCTGTGAAGGTATGTATTATTTCCTATAATATATCGGTGCATGTGTATAGAGAGAAACATTTCAAATTTCTTCAAGAAATAATTATGTATTTAAACAGAAAATATTATACAATCTGTAAATTCATAGTAAGAATAAGTGGTGTAACTTGTGTTGGGGGAAAATGACTTGAGTTTTATGTCGGTTATGGAAATCTCTTGTGCTGTATTTCTGCAGGTATAAATACCAGGAAAAATGCTGACGCTTCCAGATGTCTGAAAATTTATAGTTGTGATGTAGAAGTGGGAGGAACTACAGGAAATTTTTTTACAGTTTTGGCAATGATATTGAAAATAAAAGTAGATTATAACATAAATAAAATTATCATGAAAGAGAAAGAGTTCTTGACCAGGTGCAGTGGGCCACATCTGTAATTCTAGCCCTTTGAAAAGCTAAGGCAGGAGAGTCTCTTAAGCCTATGAGTTTGAGATCAGGCCAGGAGATACAGAAAGACCTTTTCCTATTTAAAAAAAGAGAGAGAGAGGGAGAGAAAAGAAATTAGCTGGGGTTAACAACCTAGTCCCAACTATAGTAGAGTCTGAGGCAGGAGTATTGCTTGAGTCCAGGAGTTCAAGGCTTCATTGAACTATGATTGGGCCCCTGCATTTTAGCCTGTGCAAGAGAACAAGATCCTGTATTATCCAAAAAAAAAAAAAAAAAAGCGTTCTGAGAAATTTCCTTATAGGTATAAGTGAGAAAATTATACCCTTAATATTTATTTTCACTTGACCAATGATTGAATATTTGAAGCCAGACTAATTCTACTAGCTCTTACATTTTAACAGTAGTTATCTATTGCTGTATTCCAGATAGTTACTCAAATAGGTTTGGAACTCTTGTATCATCCTTCATATAAATTGGTTAAGAAATTGCTACCCCAGAGGAGTTAGATAAATTATCTCTTTTTATTTTAACATTTGTAATATTTTTCTTCCTGTAAGATCATCGAAAAGCTGCTCTGGGCTGGATTTCAAGAAATTTCTTCATGGAGCATATAAACAGTAGCTGGTCTCAGCCCTCCACTCTCCTTCTCACAGGCATCCCTGGACTGGAGGCTGTCCAGATATGGATCTCTATACCACTGTGTGTCATGTACCTCATTGCCCTGCTAGGAAATTGCACCATCCTCTTTGTTATTAAAACCACCCCCAGCCTACATGAGCCTCAGTACATCTTCCTGTCTATGCTGGCAGCTACAGATTTGGGTCTATCTTTATCCACTCTACCGACAGTACTCAACGTCTTTCTCCTAAATCACAGGGAGATCGAATTCCACTCTTGTCTGACACAGATGTTCTTCATCCACACCTTCTCATGCATGGAGTCAGCCATCCTGCTGGCCATGGCCTTTGACAGGTTTATAGCTATTCGCAACCCACTGCACTATACTGTCATCTTAACTACCCCTCGGATTATTCGAATGGGGTTTGCAGCTGTGGTTAGGGGTGTGATGTTGATGGTACCATTGCCAATCCTGCTCAAGAGACTGCCCTTTTGTAAAGGTGTCATCCTATCCCACTGTTACTGCTACCACCCTGATGTGATGAAGCTGGCCTGTGGCCCGGTCAGAGTCAACATGATTTATGGGTTGTCCCTTGTCATTGGCTCCTTTGGAATTGACTCAATGTTCATCGTCATTTCATACATCTTGATATTGAAAACAGTTCTGGGTATTGCCTCAAAAGGTGGTCAGCTAAAGGCACTTAATACCTGTGTTTCCCACATCTTCACTGTCTTCATCTTTTATGTGCCTCTCATTGTGCTGACTCTAATTCACAGGTTTGGTAAATTTTCATCTCCTCTTCTCCATGTCACCATGGCCAATCTCTTCCTCTTCTTGACTCCTGTCCTTAATCCCTTGGTTTATAGCCTCAAAACCAAACAGATAAGATTAGCAATGCATAAGGTAATCAAAAGCAGGGGACACTTGCTCAACTAGTCAAGTATGGCCTTAATGAATAAGATAACATGACTCTCTCTTCTCCTTTTCTCTGTCTGTTTCTCTCTGAGGACTATGTCTTCCCTTAAAGGTAGGGTTTTGTAAGGATCAGGACATTTTCTTTTTGCCTGACAGTAAGCTCATGGTATTGTCTTGGTGCAATTCATTATTCGCAGTGCAACATGATAGATCTTTCTGAAATATTTTTTCTCTTTCTTACACATAATTTAAAATGATTAAGTGACTTAAAATTAGCTTTAGGATAAGGGCCAAGTTAGTAAGATATTTTAAAAAGTTTTCTATATCCTCATTCTTTGTCTTTTCTCCAGCCTCAATTTAGGGACACAATTGCTTCCTCTCAAACCAGATAATTTGATATACATGTATTTTTATACATGCACACAGCCATCACATGATTCTAATTTTACCAATTGCTTAGCTTCAAATTTCAACATTAATTTAAACAAAACATTTTCAACTAAGAATATTTCTAATATTTTTGGGTGGTGCCTGTGGCTCAAAGGAGTAGGGCGCCAGCCTCATATACCAGAGGTGGTGGGTTCAAACCTGACCCCAGCCGAAAACTGCAAAAAAAAAAAAAAAGAAAAAGAAAGAAAGAAAAGTTTCTAATATTTTAAAAGTTTTCTTTCTTCTTTAATGTTCCTGTAAAATATTTTAATGTGGCATAATTTTACTTACATTTTATGTTTATTTTCCTTAATTAACCATGCATTATTGTGGGAAGGTATGGTATTATTTTAGTCTATGTCCTTAAATAGGTATCCTGTTCAGTAGCAAAGCAAATTCCTATTCTTTCCTTTCATACATAAGTGAATATTCATGGGCATAGGTAACTGCAGTTTTCATTTGTGATTCTCATCACCTTATGTTAACATTACTGTCGTTTAATGACTCTTTCAGAGACTACTTCTATTGTCCTGGCCAATGTATCTCAGTACCTAACAGAATTATCCACACTATTGTACAATAAATGTAAATTGATCAATAAATGAATAAATTAATAATTGTTTCAACTGATATCACTGATAATCTGTTGTACCTATAAAAGTATGATTTTTGTACTTTTTTTGCAGAGTGTCTTTACTAGAAGGTGGGATAACACCTTTCTTTTGTGCCGTTTAAATTGAGCCATTTAATGTCTACTTTGGCTTTAAACTTTCATTGCATTACCAAAAATACTATCTCTTAAAGTGAGGAGAGTTTTACCAGTTCTGTTTAAAAAGTAAGGAGAAAAAGATAAAGGATACTAAATAATTTGTCTCCCAATTCAAAATTTGCCGACTGTCTTTACTAGAAGGTGGGGTAACACCTTTCTTTTGTGGGGGAGGGGGCAAGGTGATGGAAAGGTGGGAGGAGTACACTGCAGTGTTGAAGCCAGCTGTTGGTAGCTGTGCCAGCCAAGATTTTTAGAACTGTGTTCTAAAAGGTTGTGTGGGACTCGGGCCCTTGGCCCCTGGCTGGTCCCTTCATGATGGAGAGATCACAGTTCCCATGCTCCAGCCTGCTCTCGCTCAGCCTCCATCCATGTTGAAGGCTTTCAAGATGATGAAGTGAAAGTTTGTGGATTCCACCGGCTCAAAGAAAACTGCTTTGTTTTTTTTTTTGTTTGTTTTCTGTGAATACTTATCACACCAAAATTGAATGATCTAGAAATCTAGCACCTACATTAAGGGCATATTTTGGAATTTCCTATTTATTTATTACCTTTGTTCTTTACCTCGAGACCCACCAGTTTGAACTATGCACTTGTTAATGTCATATTTGCTCAGGTGTTATATATGTAAGCCTCAATTTGCTGTACATTTTCACAAGTTATATTGACCCACTACTCATTATTTTGAAAATATTAATATTGTCATAGTTAAATTGATGAACACATACTATAAGTATTCTTTAAAACAAGTAAGGTACATCTTTAAAACACTTTATTTTTAAAAGGAGGAAAGAAATTGAGCCATTTAATGTCTACCTTGGCTTTAAACTTTAATTGCATTACCAAAAATACTATCTCTTAAAGTGAGGTGAGTTTTACCAGTTCTGTTTAAAAAGTAAGGAGAAAAAAATAAAGGATACTAAATAATTTGTGTCCCAATTCAAAATTTTAGGATTTAGTATTAAATACCACCCCATATTATAAATCAGAGTATATTAGTCATTTAAATCAGCCTCTTTATTTTTTGCACCTTGTAAGATCTAAATATATACAAGTAAGTTGGTAATATGGGACATAATATATTTAGTTTATATACTTTTAACCTAATTTTCTTTTTCCTCATGTTCACTTAAACATATTATAAATCCTTTCATTTCAGCACAGTAACATTTGTCTTGTTCAAAGATATATATATTTTTAATTAGTTAATTAGTTTTTTGAGACAAAATCTCAAGCTATTGGCACTAGCCAGAGTGCCATGCTGTCCTCATAGTTCACAGCAACCTCCAACTCTTGGGCCCAAGTGATCCTTTTGCCTTAGTTCTTTTCTATTTTTAGTAGAAACAGGGGTCTCACTTTTGCTCAGGATGGTCTCAAAGTTGTGAGCTCTATCCATCCACCTGCCTCAGCCTCCAAGAATACTAGGATTACAGGAGTAAGACACTATGCCTGGCTGAAGATATAATATTTTGACTATCAGTCTATGGGTATGTGATGCCCCAGAAAGCTGCTCATAATTCTACAAATAGGACTATAATTTAAACTCCCATGTGTACTGATTCTAGGCTGTACCTTTTAAGTCAACAAGTAAAATTTGTGTACATTGTACAACATCATGCTCTGCAATACATATGCATTGTAGAACAGGCTCACTTAAACTAATTAACATAAGCTTACCTCAATTATTCTCCAGGTATTTGTGGTGAGAACACTAAAATCTATTTTTTTTGCACTCATCAAATATATAATATACTGTTATTAAATGTAGTCACTAAAAGAGATAACAGGTCTCTTGAACTTATGCCTCCTGCCTAACCAAAATTTTGTCTCTTTTGACCAGTCTCTCCCATCAACCTTCTGCCTCCAGCTTCTGTTAACTTCTATGAACATCTGTGCTTATATGAGTCCAGCCTTTTAGTTCTACATACAAGTGAGACTAAACTCTATTATCTTTTTCTGGTTTAGTTAGTACATTTTCCTCCATCTTTATCCATGCTATTGAAAATGATATTATTTTTTTGTCTTTTCTAAGGCCACACTTTCCTCCACTGTGTCCACATTTTCTGTGTCCATTCATCTATCTCTGAACACAAAAACTGATTCCATGTCTTGGTTATCATGAATAGTGCTGCCATGAACATGGCAGTGAAAATGTCTTCAGATTTATTTCATTCCCTTTGTGTGTATACCCAGTAATGGATTTGCTGGATAATATTGCAATTCTATTTTTAATGTTTTGAGGAGCATCCGTGTTGCTTTCCCTAATGACTATAGTAATTTATATTATGAAGAATAGTGGGCAAGAGTTCCCCTTTCCCCACAACTTTATTAAAACTTATTAACTTTTGCCTTTTTGACAATAGCCATTCTGAAATGATATCTCTTTATGACTTAAATTTGCATTTCCCAGATGATTGGTTCTATTGAACATTTTTTCATGTAACGTTGGATATTTGTACATTTTCTTTGAATTAATATACAATTATCATTATTCAGTTCTTTGCTCATTTTTTTATCAGGTTATGTTTCTGCTATTGAATTGAATTTCTTTTACATTATGGATAATTAAGCACTTATCAGATGCATGGTTTCCAAATATTTTCTCCAAGTTTGTAGGTTGATTCTATATTTGTTGTTTCCTCTGTTGACCACAAATTTAAGATGAAATAAAGTGTAATAATATAGGGACATGGAGACAAACCACTCTGAGATATCACCTAACTCCAGTAAGACTAGCCCATGTCACAAAGTCCCAAATCTGCAGATGCTGATGGTGATGTGAAGAGAAGGGAACAGGCTTGGAGCCTATGGCTCAACCGGCTAAGGCGCCAGCCACATACACCTGAGCTGCCGGGTTCGAATCCAGCTCAGACCCGCCAAACAACAATGACGGCTGCAACCAAAAAATAGCCGGGCGTTGTGGAGGGCACCTGTACTCCCAGTTACTTGGGAGGTGGAGGCAGGAGAATCACTTGAGCCCAGAAGTTGGAGGTTGCTGTGAGCTGTGATGCCACGGTTCTCTACCCAAGGTGACAACTTGAGGCTCTGACTCAAAAAAAAAAAAAAAAAAAAAGAGAAGGGAACAGTTTTACATTGCTGGTGGGATGTAAACTAATACAACCTTTATGGAAATAAGCAAGGAGAATTCTTAAAGAATTAAAAGTCTACCTTGCATTTGATCCTGCATTCCATTACTAGGCATCTACTCAGAAGAACAAAAATAATTTTACCACAAAGATACTTGAAGAATGTTTATTGCAGCTCAGTTCATAATTGCCAAATTGAGGAAGCAATCTAAATGCTCATCAACCTGTGCATATATTAAAAAACTGTGGAATATTTATACCATGGAGTACTATTCAGCTGTAAGACAGATGGATATTTTATATCTGTTACGTTTATCTGTATGGAGTTGAAACATATTCTTCTTAGTAAGTATCTAAGTATCTCAAGAATGGAAAAAAAAGTATCCAGTGTACTCAAGACTAATATGAAACTAATATATAAATAATTACACACCCACATGAGCTATAAAACACAAATATATTTTAGCATGGGGAGAAGAGAGGAGGAAGAAGGGATTAGGGAAGAGAGAGAGGGTGATTGTTGGGGGGAGAAAAGGGAAATTGCAGGATTTCACCTAATGTACACAATGTGACGGCATTCTGGGTGAAGAACTCTTCTATAACTTGAACTTTACCTTAGAAGGGAGAACACCTTAGAAGGGAGAACGATGTAACCTGAAACTTTGTATCTCATATTAATTTGACATAAAAAAAATAGAAAAAAAACTTCTGGAAACTATTTTAATAGAAATATTTTGGTATTTTGTTAGGAATTGACTTATTAGGGCTTTAAATAATGAAGAAATAAATAGTAACATATGCTTCATCAAACTTCATCAAATTTTAAGAAAATTCTGCTCTTTGAGAAACATGATTTTTAAAAATGAAGACAAACTACATACTGAAAGAAAATATTTCCTTGAGATCAACCAAAATAAATTTAATTCAGAAAATATAATTAATGACATAATATCATAACAAAATGGTAGGTATACCATAAGCAATAGTGTTATGGTGGCTATTTTTATTATTGTTGTTATTTTTATGAATTTACTTTCCAAATTAATTGAAACACTAGACTAATAAGCCAAATTATTTTCTGCTATTTTTTTCTATCTTACATAGTTTTATATGTAGGAATAACACCTTAAGCTACCCAGAATGAAAACTAGCATGAGTTAAATAAAAATAAATGATGGTTAATGTGTTAACTTGTATTTGAATTGATCTGGCTGGACTAAAGTCTGTATTTTTGCATTTTCTTTAATACATGACTGTGTTTTCATGTATTTTGGGAGTATGATGAGATTGCCCTTTTTAAAGAAGATACTTGAAGTATAAATTTTTTAACTCAAAACAAAATCTAGTCTCTTGTTCTCACACTCTTCCAACCATTCACACATACAAACATAACCTAACTCAGACACAGTGCCGAATCTCAAGATGCATCTCAATATTTCCATTGAATGGAAGACTTTTTCTGTATTGGGAGAATGAAGGGACATTTATTGAGCTTTTCTTCTCACTTTTAGTTTCCCAATCTTATTCTCTCAGAGATTCTATTATCTCCCAAGACATCTCAAAGCCTCTTCATTCCTCCAGGGATGTGGAAGAGACAAATGGCCTATTAACTGCCTTTCACATTTTCGACCTGGAGAAGGGATAAATGTTCCAAGCACTACCTCTGTTCCTGTCACATGCTACTATCTTCCTAAATGTCTTGGCCACAAATAAGAACTAGGACATTTCTAACTAGAATCTACAATGAAGGCCTGAAAGCAGTAAGTTGTTACAACTCAGAGAATTTCTTGGAAGATGGGCATAGACTGGATAAAGCTGGCAGTTAAAACACTATTATAGAGGCTGAAATTGAGGTAACGAAATCATCAAGACTGATTATTCCTTCACATTGTCTTTTTTTCCTTTATCAGTTTTAACCCTTACTTTTTTTTCTTTCCATACCCTGATGCACTGCTTATTCTTTTTTTTTTTTTTTTTTGCCATGTCCACAGGCTTCTAATCATCCATTTTATCTTTTTTCAAACATTTTTATCTTTCCTATAGTAAATTCCTTATCATGGTTTAAACTGAGTTACTTTTTTTCTGAATTGTTTAAATATTAAATGCAAAAAAGATTGTTTACAAAAGTACAATTTTTCCTCTCCTATGAATGTATAGCAGATAATCACATATTTTATTTTGTAGGGATACTTGAGGAAAACATAGGAAATGACAATTACTTGGTAATTTAATTTAGTCTTATTGCCTCTCATGCCAGATCCATGGCATAGTTCCTGCCTATTAACAATAACTAATTAAGACCTTCCTGTCTGCACACACCAAGAATAATTCAGAGGACCCTTTGCTGTATGAATCTAACTTCTTAAATTGACTCTTAAAAATATATTTAGTCCCATATTTTAGTATATTCTTTTGAGTCAGCCTTCTTCACAGCAAATATGTGATACAGTATGTATTTTCTAAAAATGGAGGAGGTATACTTTAGAAAAGAAAACATTTCCTTTGTGTGCAGTGACCAAAAGAAGATTTCAAAGTGATTGTTCTCTTGTAATCCACAGCAGAAGGGCTTTCCAGAATTAGAACTTGGAAAGGGAGACACTCTCTGACAAATGGCCTGTTCTTTCCCTAAATTCTACCCAGTTTACTTTGTTTGTTCTTCCCTACTTCCAATAGTGCAAACTCTGCTGTTCTTTTTAGTTTGAAGTCTTTCCCTAGGGACTGTGGGATAGAATCCAGATAATCCATTTGCAGAGGATACTAAGGAGCAGATGGGTTAAAGAGCTAGTCCCAGATCACCATCACATATATTAGAGAAGATTGAAAAGCAGGATCCAGGTTTCGGTATATCTGACTTCAGAGCTTAACCTTGCAAACTCAACTTGCCTTGCTTATTCTGTTATTTTATTAAAAATCCTATAACTTATATTCTAGAGTTTATATTTTTCTCCTACTGGTTTCTTACTCCCATTCACTAATAGATGCCTCATTTCATTCTTGCTCTCTGTGCAATATTCTCTGACAAATACTTTTTAACAACAACTTTTCTAATCACCAAGTGCAACATGGGGGTAATAGGGTTCATAGTTCTTCAGTTGAATTATAGAACATTTACTTCCATTGACTATATCTTTATATCAAAACATTTTCATTTCTTTATTTCCAGGGCATTCCACTATTCAGTTATATTTTGTTCTTTTTTTATGGGTGATTTTTTTTAATTGAATGGTGACTATGTACATTAATGCACTTCTGGGGTACAGTGTGGGGTTTTCACATGCAATCCGAATATATTTTGTTCTTAATTTCCTATGATGTATCTTCTATTTCATTGCTCTTTTTCCTACTCCAAATACCTAACTGTGAGCATTTCTGAGCATCATTAGCTGTATTCTTCCTCCTTACCCTTTTCATTTTTGACATCACCTCTTCTGAACTACAGTTAATACCTCCACATGAGTTATATGTCCTCTTCACCATAGCTAACTTCTACCTCTCTATGCAATATGATGCTTCCAACAATCAATAAGCCATTAGAGATAATGCTAGCCAATAGGTTAAAATGTTTTCAAAAAGAAAAAAAAAAATATATATATATATATATATATATATCTTTTTGCTAATTCTCTTATGAAAAACATAGCTTCTCTTTTGAATTGCCTAAAATGTTCTTTCATGTCATTCCATAAATCAAGATATCAAGCTCAAAATCTTGGTGTAAAATTAGGGAACAGGAAAATCCATCTTTACCTAGTTAATTAAATCTAATTTTTATTTTCTTGACAATGATGTTGTCTGTGTCTCTTGTGGGTCAAACATTCTTGTTTAGACACTTACCCCTTGACATCTTGCTTACTATCAGAGGTTAAAAGGGATTTGTCCTGGATCCAAACTCCCTTTCATGTTAGTGGATCTGTGTTGTGATACTTGGTAGAATCTTCACTGAACCATATTCTTATTTTTCTTGGCTTTCTGGTCTCCAACAAAAGCACAAACTTCTTATTCTGGTCTCCAACAAAAGCACAAACTTCTGTCTTACTTTACCATTCCACCTTTTTACAACTCTTTATTCCATTCAGAAGAACATTCTTAATTCCCTTCCCTGCATGAGTCTTATTCCGATTTCCATGTTTTCTCTTATGATGGAATTCCTGCTTTTTGTTCTTGAAATTGAAGTTTTTTACCACCCAATTTCTAGCTCATGTTCCATTTCCTCTTTGAATTATTTCATGACTGTTCATGTTTTCTTGTACTGACTTTCACTGTATGACTACTATTTATGTATATATTTTAAATTATTTAATAAATGAACACCTTTGAAAGAAATTATCAGAAACTTGAAAATTAAGGTTTAATACCAGCTAATTCAAAGACTTCTGAGATTAGAAATTTTTTTCATTGTAGTGGAGTATTGCATTATGTGAACAATAAGTGACAGATGCTAGACTCAAAGACTGCATTTTCCAGGGTTATATTTAAGGCCATTCCAGCAAATGTAAAATATTTAGACAAAAACAGTTTATTTCTTGCCAGGGCAGTGGGTGAGAGAAGAGATTATCAAAAAGTTGGCTCAGATAAAGTTTTTTAGGTGATTGAGGTAGTAGTTTCATGAAGATATATTTGGCTAAATTCTTAGAT
>CAUYTI010094030.1:0-13367 GCA_963575145.1 Galago senegalensis
ATTTCTGATTAATATGAGGGTACAAATGATTAAGTTACAAGGTTTGCATTTCTTAGACAAAGTGTCTGTTGTAATTGTGTCCCACACCCAGGAGGTGGAGCACCCCAATATCCTCCGTCCTCCCTACTGAGATGTAAATTATTAACAATTATTTTGAAAAAAAAGTGGTATTGGCAACTTGGTAAAGTTCATGATGTATATAACCCTAGAATCCAGGAGTTGCCAGAGAAGGTGTTACACATGTTCAAAAACAGTATACAAAGGTGTTTATACTAACATTTTAAAGCCTGAAAACCACCAAGTCCAATACCACCAACAGTGCACTACATTAGCACACTGTGCTACTGCCAGAAGTTGACATGACACAACAGTGAAAATTAATGAAGTTTTATGCTTCAACATTGATGAATCTCAGAAAACTTGCTGAATAAAATAAGCTACAAAAGATAACATAAAATATGAATCCACTTATAGAAATGTAAAAATGTGGTCCCAATGAAACATTATTCCATTTAGATATACATACATATGTAGTGAAACTTAATGTAATGACTTTCACAAGTTCAAGGTGAGGTGAGATTGGGACTGTAACTGGTCAGGGTGTCCTGCAGGCCTCTAAACTCCTGGTGATATCAGCTTATTAAGATGGGTGCTTTATACACAAGTATAGACCATACAATACATACTATTTAAATATGCAAGCCACTTAACAAGTTATAAAAAGAAAACAAAAGATATGGATTCATTTCCCCATAAAAAAGGGAGCTACAATGAAGGAAAAAATGTTAGTTTAGCCCACAAAATTTGGCAGATTTGGGTTGGGATAGTGGCTCTACCACTTATTTTAATGATTCTCATTTTATTGCCCAATTGCTTTGGCAAGGACTCTGGTGCCAGTTCTAAGTGGAAATGCTTTTGGTTTTACTCCGTTCAATATGATATTGGCTGGGGGTTTGTTGTAGATGGCCTCTATCAGTTTAAGAAATGTCCCACCTATGAACAGGAGGAATTTATGAAAATTCACAAATACATAGAAATTAAATAGTATGCTCCTGAACAACCAATAGATCAATGAAAAAATTAAAAGGGAAATTAAAAATATTTTGAGGAAAACATAAATGAAAACATAGTATACCAAAACTTAAAAGGATATGGCAAAAGCACTCTAAGAATGATCGTAGAAGTTTATAGCAGTAAATACCTACATCAAAAAGGAAGCAAATTCTGAATAAACAATCTAACATTATACCTCAAGGAACTAGAAAAACAAGAACAAATTAAATCCAAAGTTAGCAGGAAAGTAAGAGAGATCATAGCAGAAGTAAATGAAATAGACTAGAAAAACAATGGAAAAGATCAACAAACCTTGCCTTGGTGTTTTTCAAAGATAAAATTAACAAACTCTCAGCTAGACTAATTAGGAAAAAAACAAGTAAACTCAAAAATGAAACTGGAGACATTATAGCTGATACAACAGAAGTATAAGGGATCATAAGAAACTACCATGAACAATTATATACCAACAAATTGAATAACCTATAAGGAAAAGATAAGTTTCTAGAAACCTTCACACTAACAAACTGAATCACAAAAAAAACCATAAATCTGAACAGAGCACTAACTAGTAAGGAGATTGAGTTGGTCATAAAAAGTCCCACATCAAAGAGATTTCCACAACCTGGTGGCTTCACTGGTGAATTCTACCAAACCTTTCAAGAAGAACTTATACCAATCCATTTTAAACTCTTCTGAAAATTGAAGACAATAGAATATTTTCCAACTCATTTTGTGAGGCCAGCATTACCATGATACCAACCAAGATAGAACACTACAAGAAAAGAAAATTAGAGGCCAAAATCCTCAATGAACATAAATGCAAAATCCTTAACAAAAATATCAAACTGAATTCAACAGCACATTGAAAGGATCATTCACCATGATCAAATGGGATTTATTTCAGGGATACAAAGATGGCTCAACAAATGCAAATCTATAAATATGTTACACCACGTTAATAAATGAAGAACAAAAATCATATGATCAATCTTAACTGCGTGCTCCCACTGGCATCTGAGGGTAGCCAAAGCGTCCTCTGACCAATGCAAGAAGCCTTCTGTCCAAAGGAAAGGAAGCATCCTTCTAGTGCTCGGGGAAGAATTACTGAGGAGAGTGGCCTCCTCAGCCCCTGCGCTTGTCTGGAATTAGCCCCTCTTCAGTGTAGCACTTAGTACCCACTGGCTCTCCTGTGCTTATAATGTGCCGGCGGCACACCCGGAGAAATCAGATATCAGGGAGCCTGGTCCCACCTGATTCATATTCTGCCCCTTTCTGCCCCATCCCCCACCAGCTCCGGAGTATCAATCAAAGTGGGAATGAAGCCTGCCTTGGAGACAATGGCTGTGCAGTGCTTTCACATTTAACCTGTTGTGATTTCTGCAAGCTTCTTCTAAATTTCCAGTAACAAAGGAAAAATAGGTTTTCTGTCATGTGGAGGTCTTAAATGTTATGTTTTCCAACCTCCCTTTCTTTTCCAAAGTTTAACAATAACTAAATTTAGCTTACAAGTCAGGGTTGAGAGACACTTTGAATCTTCTGTATCACAATTAGTTACAATTAGCAGAAGTCTTAAAGAAACCTGGAAGTAGTTTAAACCTTCCTATTTACACCAGTAGGGGGCCTTTCTAACACTAAACCTTTAGCAAGCAAGTTAAAAAATAAAAAATAAGGCTCGGTGCCTGTGGCTCAAGTGGCTAAGGCACGAGCCACATACACCTAAGGTGGCAGGTTCGAATCCAGCCTGAGCCCGCCAAACAACAATGATGGATGCAACCAAAAAACAGCTGGGCGTTGTGGCGGGTGCCAGTGGTCCCAGCTACTTGGGAGGCGGAGGCAAGAGACTCACTTGAACCCAGGAGTTGGAGGTTGCTGTGAGCTGTGATGCTACAGCACTCTGCCCAGGGGGACAGCTTGAGGCGCTTTCCCAAAAAAAAAAAAGTTGACCCCAGTTCAAGATAAACCTCCTAAATTCCTATAGCAATCATTCATAAGTTACTTAGCAATTAAGTATTGTTATTATGACATCTTCTTTTACTCCCTCGAATTTAAATTCATAGTATGTTACCATCATACATTGCTAACAAGAATATAAAATGGTACAGCTACTTTGGAAAACAATTTGGCAGTTTCTTAAAAACCTAAACATAAGGCTCGGCGCCTGTGGCTCAAGTGGCTAAGGTGCCAGCCACATACACCTAAGGTGGTGGGTTTGAATCCAGCCCAGACCCACCAAACAACAATAATGGCTGCCACCAAAAAATAGCCGGGTGTTGTGGCGGGTGCCTGTGGTCCCAGCTACTTGGGAGGCAGAGGCAGGAGACTCGCTTGAGCCCAAGAGTTGGAGGTTGCTGTGGGCAGTGAAGCCATAGCACTCTACCCAGGGGGACAGCTTGAGGCTCTGTCTCAAAAAAAAAAAAACCTAAACATAAAATTTCCAACATTATCATAAACTCCTAGACAGCTATCCAAAAGAAATGGAAACATTAACTCACAATCAGATTATCTGCACATTAGTGTTTAGAGAACATCATTCATAATAGGCAAAATGTAGAAACTTACATCACCTCCAGCTGATAAATTTATAAAATACACAATGTCCAAACAATTGAAGACTACTCAGCAGTAAAAAAGGACAAACTACCAACGTGCTATGATATGGATAAAGTTTTAAAACATTATGCAAAATGAAAAGACACTAGAGATCATATACTGTATGAGTCCATTTATAGGAAATGTCCAGAAAAAACGACATAGTTTATAGAGAGAGACAAAAAGTAGATTAGTGTTGCGGGGGGGGGGGGCGCAACAGAAGCAGAGATCTTTTGGGAAGATTAAAATGTTCTAAAACTGACATATGGTGATGGTTCTACCACTTGGTAAATTAAATCACTGAACTATACACTTGATATGGGTCAGCTTTATATGTAAAATTTCAATAAAGCTATTAAGGAAATCCTAGGCATTCAAATATTAGTTGAATCTTTAACCTCTTACCTGTTCACTTTTTCTCACCCCTCCTCCCCTCTAACTAGACCCTAAACATCTTGAGGGTGAGAACTAAATCTCCCACTTAATTTCATGCCAACATTTATAGCAAAGTGCATATAGCCCGAGGTCATACATACACTGCATGCTATTAACTATTCATGGATTGATTTTTGCCTTCTCAGGCTATAAAAGGAAGGAATGGTATATGTAAGTATCAAGTCAGGATACCTGGGTTTGAAATGCAGCTCTTCCACTTTATGGCTATGAACTTACAGCAACTTAACTGTACTAAGCCATGTCTAAAATAAGAAAAATAGTTGTAGCCACTTCATAAGATTGTTAAAAGGACAAAATGAGATAATTTGAATAAAATGTTTAGCCAGAGCTTGGAATATGTGGAGGCCACTGAGCTTAAGGTGAGCCCAAAGCTCAGGTGGGTAGGGTGTCGGCCACATACACTGAGACTGGCGGGTTTGAACCTGGCCTGGGCCAGCTAAACAAAGACAACTGCAACAAAAAATAGCTAGGCATTGTGGTGGGTGCCTGTAGTCCCAGCTACCTGGGAGGCTGAGGCAAGAGAATCACTTAAGCCCAAGAGTTGGAGGTTGCTGTGAGCTGTGACAAACTATGACACCATGGCATTCTACCAAGGGCGACATAATAAGACTGTCTCAAAAAAAAAATAGTAACAGTGGCTTTTGGCTTTAAACACACATATACAACCTCAACACAAATGCACACAGAAGAGAAATCTCTCAAACAAGAAACTACCTTTTCAACAGAGGTGACAACTACAGATCCATCTCTTATCATTCAGCAGGGAAGAGTGCCCTTGGGACATCCTTTCTCCCTCCCAAGCCCACTGAAGTTTATGTATGACCAGAAATACTACTATACATTTAACAAATGAAATAAACCCCCCCCTCCTTTTTTAAGACAAGAGTCTCTGAAGAGAGGTTGTGGAAAAAAAGAAAGGAGTCTCAATCTGTTGCCCAGGCTAGAGTGCCCTAGAGTCAGCCTAGCTCACAGCAACCTCAAATTCCAGGGATCAGGTGATCCGCCTGCCTCAGGCTCCTGAGTAGTTGGGACCACAAGCACCTACCACATCATCCAGCTAACTTTTCTATTTTTAGGCTGTTCCCAGCCTTGAGTGATCCTCCCACCTCAGCCTCCCACAGTCACACCTTTGATGTTTAATTCACTCTCCATTGTCTCTCATTCCACAAGGTAGAATTTAACTTCCCAGGCCCCTCATGGTTTAGCAGGACAAAGTCTTGAACTCCTAGCTTCAAGTGATCCTCCCACCTCAGCCTCCCACAGCCACACCTTCAATGTTTATTATTTTTTTTCCGTAGTTTTTTGATGGGGGCCAGGATTGAACCTGCCACCTCTGGTACATGGGGCCAGCACCCTACTCCTTTGAGCCACAGGACCGCCCACCTTCAATGTTTAATTTGACTCTCCATTGTTTCTCAGCTACAAGGTAGAATTTCACTTCCCCAGGCTCCTTGTGGTTTAGCAGGACATGTCTAATTTTGAACAATGAATTGGGGAAGTGACTATAGTATATATTCGTACCAGAAGCTCCAGTTTTTCCCCTGTCCCACACAGCTAGCAGCATCCAGGTGGTGGCTGCTCTGACAGCCTAGAGATGAGAACAGTATACACCAGACTCCCCAGCTAGGCAGCAATGGACAGGGAAACATGATTGCATGTCTATGAGCTTTGGGGGCTGTACAATCTAGCCTAGCTGACAGATAAAGCAATGGGGCTCTCAGGTGACGGACTCATTTAAGATCTTACTCCAATTTTTTTTTTAAGAGGTAGGCTCTTACTCTATGGCTCAGGCTGGAGTGCAGTGGTACAATTATAGCTCAGTACAACTTTGAACTCCTGGACTCCAGCAATCCTCCCACAATAGTCTCCCAAGTACCTAGACTTCAGGTATACACCACCATGCTCAGACATGCCCAGATAATTTATTTTTTGTAGAGAGTGTCTTGCCATGTTGCCCAGGGTGGTCTCAGGTAATCCTCACACCTCAGCCTCCCAAAGTGTTGAGATGACAGGCGTGAGTTGCCGCACCTGGCCCCAAAATTCAAGACCCTTTATTCCCCTGGCCCTTTATTCCCCTGGCTTCTGTGACAAGCCACTCTCCCCTCTGTCAACCTCTCTGACCATTTCCCTAGTCTCTCGTGGACTCTACTGCTTCTAACTCACTAAAACCATGCTGCTGTTAATCAAACTTTCATCCTCAGCTCAGGACTCTTCTCACACTACATGTTCTCCAGACAGATCTTACCCACCTCTGATTTATTCATCTGGCTGCTCCACAAGCGTCATGTATGCAAAAAATCCAAAAGCAAATGCCTCAGCTGCCCAGCCCCCTCCACATGCACGTCCTCCTGCCTTCCCCACCTCAGTGAACAGCACCAGCTCCACTTAGTCACCCGGGCCCACACCTGGCAGCTATGCTGGAATACTCCATCCCCTCAACACACTCTCATTCAACCAGTCTTGGCAATTTTAACTCCTTAAATGCTTGTTCTTTTTAACCATTGGGTTAGGGAAAATTGTTCATTTGTGCTTGTTCAATGCTTATTACAGTGGCTAACAAATTATCTCAGACTCAGGGAAAGCCTTTGGTGTCAGGCATGCCAATGCTGCTGTGTTTGAAAAGGAGGACAAATAGTACAGAACAACAAACAGCTTTAATTTCTGAATTGTAATTATGAAACCATACCAGGAGCAACCTACATGTTTGTCTCATCTCTTTAGCCACTATTTAAGTAAAGGTCTCAAAATACTACCAAAGCTTTTCTTTTTTATGACCTTAAGCATTACTCATATTATTCAAAGTTTAAGACAAGGCAAATTTCACCAAGTATTTATGACAGGTTTCTCTTCTTCCTCCCATAAATAAATCCATAGGAAAGTATCCCCTAATTCCTCTCATTTCTCTAACTGCTTGATTTTCTAAAATTGAAAACAGTAATTCTGGCATACTAAAACCAAAGCCAAGTTCTCACAACATCTTCAGTTCAACTAACTTTAATCCCCCTAATCAAGGTAGCTCACACAAATGTTATCTAACCTTCACAGTAAAGAACTGAGTGGCCGGTGTCTTTTGGCTAGTGTGACCATTACATAGCAGTATGTGCTGGCCATCCCTGGCTTTCTTCAGCCACAAAAATATTCAGAATTTATTCTCTACCTAGAATAGTTTTCACGGCAGCACACTCAGTGACAAAAAGACCAAAAAACATTTTTATTGCTTTACAACAAGCCAGCAACAAACAAAACTGAATTATAAACATGACTTTTCTAAATTCTCAAATGGAATTTCAGGACTAAAATGTGTTCCTCCACTTAAACTGCATTTACTAAAATGGAAATCCACAACTTCTGGTGAATACTTCAATATTCTCGAGCAGAATCAACACTTAGAGGGAAAATTGAAAAACAAAAATCTGTATTAAACTTACTGCCTATGTCTGATCATGTAACTGCAAAGCCTTCTATGCGCCATCCAGGCAGTGTTATTAGTGCACATTTTAAGTGACCAGCTGGGCACTTTTAGGAACCTAACACCTTTTTCTCTCTATAAATTCTGTAGAAAGAGTTGTCAAGAAAATTGTTCTAAAATACACCAATGCACAGCAACTCGTGCCTCATTTTCTCTTCTTTCCTCATGATGGAAAATGTAGTCTGCCTTTAATTTGGCCTCATATAAGCTGTAAGGGCCAGGCCAAATATCCTATCCTATAAACAGGGAGGCCAAATTAATTATTCGTCAAGAAAGGGTAACACTTTTAAAATCTTCATATTATTCTAGAAACACTAGCACTTTCTTTTCAGTGGGTACCAAATAACTATGGATTAAGTCACCATTTTAATTTCAGTTCAATAGCAAGAGTTACCTGGAAAATATTCTCAGTACCATTTGAAAACAGGGAGGGAGGTTGCCAATGAGATTTAGAGATTTACATGACTTGCCCCGAAGTGTAAATTTAAAACCTGTTCAGACAGCTACCAACCTGAAATTTCTTACTCTAGAAAACATTACCAAATCAAACCAATTTTTTTTTTTTAATTCAAGGTTTTCTCTTTCTTCCTGGCAAAGCACAGCATTCTTCTCTAACATACTAGTCAGGGTTTTGTTTATTACGTGGGTTATACACCTAGACCAAACAGTATAGCTGGCTGGTAAGACAAAAAGTTTTATAGTTTAGGAAAATATCATAGGACTTGTAAGTTCAAGATGTGTGAACATAATTTTTCAATTTTTACTTGCTGCAACAGCATACTGATAAGGCAACATCAGAACACAGAGGTGTTTGAAGACACTAAGCCCTACTCCCTGCACGGCACGACAAAACAATATGATGTTACTAACTGCCTTAATACAAAACTTTGCAAAATAATTTGTTGAGCCTGACTTTTCATTTTAAACTTTCCTATTTTGATGGCAGTGAGAAATAACCTGGGCTATCTACTCCCTTGGCCAAAAAAATTCAACATCTGATTTACTCACAAGGCTTAAAACAAGGAAGGGAAAATATATAAAGTAAGTTTTCCTTGCTTGATGACCATTTTAATTACCTATTTTTTTTTTTTTTTGAGACGGAGCCTCCAGCTGTCCCCCTGGGTAGAGTGCCATGGCATCATGCTCACAGCAACCTCCAACTCCTGGGCTCTAGCGAGTCTCCTGCCTCAGCCTCCCAAGTAGCTGGGACCACAGGCGCCCGCCACAACGCCTGGCCATTTTTTGGTTGCAGCATCATTGTCGTTTGGTGGGCCCGGGCTGGGGATTCGAACCTGCCACCTTAGGTGTATGTGGCTGGCGCCCTAGCTGCTTGAGCCACAGGCACCAAGCCCAATTACCTGTTTTTATACTGTATCCAGGCTACATCTGGGTATGGATGGCTAACTTGGATATAGAGAATGTAAAGCATCACATCTAGAAGAACCACAAACGAAACAGTAAACTTCGCAATCAGTACATCCAGTCAGGGTAAGCAAGAAAAGGGCTTTACCAAGAGACTGACATTTACATTTTTTGACAGAACTAAAATACAGTGAATTACAGAGCAAATTCACTGAAACAATGAAAAAAATCTGTCATGTAAAGGCTACTTTTTTTTATTCCCCCCCAAAGTGTTTCAATTCTGATATTCACACCACACAACTGGTTAAGAAAATAAAGCGCAGTGTTTAGCAACTGGGCATCCTAACTACCGTAAGAGGCACTCTGTGCTCACCCCTTCCTGGCAACTGCTGAGGTCAGCAAGGCCAGGGCCAGGGAGAGCCTCCTATTTTTCAACACAAGCCGCTGCTGTCTCCTTATTGAAGCCCCGGATGGAGAGGTCATAGACCACCTCTTCTACTTTCTTCACGTCATACTTCAATCCGTCATAGCGCTTCCTGAGGGAGTCATTTTTCAGGTTGAGAAGGCGGAAACCGGAATCCAGCTCATTGATGAAGGTGGAGATGTGGAGAGGCCGAGAGTAGTCTCCAGCAGTCACACTGTTAACGGACAGCCTTGACTGCACAAAGAAAGAGAAACAGGGGAACATGACAGTATGGGGCCTCTGTGGCACATCTTCTCCAAATCACAACTGGCAGAACCTCAGGCATAACCAGCTATACTTAAGTTCTATCTCAGGATACATGTAAGCACAGACAAAACAGGATGTTCTCCTAAAAAGCAGCCCAGTGAAAATGAGACAATTTCTGCCAAATAAAGAATATAACAGCTTCAAAAATGTCTCTAATTTATTAAACTGGTTATTATGCAATAAAATGTGTTAAATTATGCAAGCATCAACTTATAGCTCATCTGCTAATGTACAAAGTATGATCATAGCAGTCAGGTACCTCTTCAAATCTAGGCCATGTGACTGCATTTCTGGAGCCCATCTATTTAGCTGCACCTGTAATCACCCAAAATCAGTAAAATTTTCTCCTCTGTAGGCTGCAGAGTTTCTGTCACAACTACTCAACTCTTCTGTTGGCAGCTTTTATTCTTCTTTAAAAAAATATTTTTTATGCCACTGTCTCACTCGTTACCCAGGCTAGAGTACCCTGGCATCAGCCTAGCTCACAGCAACCTCAAATTCCTGAGTTCGAGAGATCCTCCTGCCTCAGCCTCCTGAATAGCTAGGACTACAGGAGCCTGCCACAACACCTGGCTATTTTTAGAGATGGGGTCTCACTCTAGCTCAGGCTGGTCCTAAACTCCTGAGCTCAAAGGATCTTTCAGCCTCACCCTCCCAGAGTGCTAAGATTATAGGCATGAGCCACCATGCCCAGCCTCTTCTTTAAATTTTAAGAGGAAAATTTCCCCAGAGATTAAGTGGATAACTTCTATAGTATACAAGTAAACTGTTCTCCAAAATGATTAGATGACTTACCAGTTACCAGGAACATATATGCATTACTTTTTTATTTTTATTTTCCTTGAGACAGAGTCTCACTTTGTTGCTGCTGGTAGAATGCTGTGGCATCATAGCTCACAACAACCTCAAACTCTTGGGCTCAGCCTCCTGAGTACTTGAGTAGCTGGGACTATAAGCACCCGCCACACGCCCAGTTATTTTTAAAGGTGAGGTCTCACTCTTACTCAGGCTGGTCTTAAACCTGTGAGCTCAGGCAATCCACCTGCCTCAGCCTCCCAGAGTGCTAGGATTACAGGTGTGAGCTACCGCACCTGGCCACATGACTCTAAAAGAGATACTATCATCTTTCAAAATTTCACACATTGGATCAGTTGCTCACTCCTATAATCCCAGCACACCGGAAGGCCAAGATAGAAGGATCACTTGAGGCCAGGAATTTAAGACCAGCCTAGGCTACACAGCAAGACCCAGTATCTACAAAAGAAAAACTGGCGAGTGTGGTAGTACATGCCAGCAGTCCAAGCTACTCTGAAGGCTAAGGGAGAAGGATCACTTGAGCTTAGGAGGTCCAACATGGGTGACAAAGCAAGACCATGAATCTATTTAAAAAGAAAAAAAATTTACACATTAACATTAAGCAAGGTACACCTACAGTCTCAGCTAAGCAGGAGGATCACTTGAGCACAGGAGTTTAGGATGAGCCTAGGCAACATAGCAAAGATTCCCAGCTCCAAAAAACAAAAACCATAAAAGGCCAGATGTAGTGGCTCATACTTGTAATCCTAGCTATATGGGAGGCTGAGGTGAGAGGATGGCTTGAGCTCAGGAGGTCAAGACCAGCCTGGGCAAGAGTGAGACCCTGTCTCTTCTAAAAATAGAAACATTAGGTGTTGTGGCAGGCTTCTGTAGTTCCAGCTATTCCAGAGGCTGACACAGGAGAATCACTTGAGCCTGGGAGTTTGAGGTTGCCATGAGCTAAGCTGATGCATGGCACTCTAGCCCAGGTGACAGAGTAAGACTCTGTCTCAAAAAAAAAAAAAGAACAACACACACACACTTGTAAGCATGCACACTTACTTCATCATTTTGACTGGCATTTCTTTGATACTTACCAAATTGTAACAAATAGAGTGCACAGTCAATGAATACCTGGTGGCACAGTTAGCTTAGAAAAGAATTAAGCCTTCTTGAATTTTGGTGCCCATTTAAAAAACTGACGGCAAAATGGAAATATCAGAAAAGGAACCAGCAAATTACTAAGCTTACCAGTTCGCTAGCAAGAATTAGAACTCCTGAGAGGTAATCTTCTACATCCAGATGAAATCCTTTCTCCCGATCTGGCTCAACTAAAAACATCAAAGTTATAATGTGAATGTAATTCAAGGTTAAGAATATAAATACATATTTATATATGTCTATACATATACATAATTTCTCTGTAAGTGAAGAAAGGACTAATATTTTAAAAATTGGCTTCTGAATGTGTTCACCCCCTTAGCAAACTACACCTCACTATGGAATTTCAAAGCTATTAAGGAAAATCCATTTTTCCCTTCTATTCTCACAAAAAGTAATACCACTAAGAATGGTTCTGTTAGCAAATATCTTTCTTGTTAGAGGTACATGCTAGGCTCGGCACCTGTGGCTCAAGTGGCTAAGGTGCCAGCCACATACACCTAAGGGGGAAGGTTCGAATCCAGCCCAGACCCACCAAACAATGGCTGCAACCAAAAAAAAAAAAAAAAAAATAGCCAGGCGCTGTGGCAGGCACCTATGGTCCCATCTACTTGGGAGGCGGAGGCAGGAGACTCGCTTGCGCCCAAGAGTTGGAGGTTGCTGTGAGCTGTGATGCCACAGCACTCTACCCAGGGGGACAGCTTGAGGCTCTGTCTCAAAAAAAAGAAAAAGAAGGTACATGCTAAAGCAATTAATGGAGAAATCATTATATATTCACCTAACCTTCAAATAATTCACACAGACACATACACACAATGAGAAGACTAAGCAGATATGGCGAAATGTTAACAAGTGTTCAATCTAAGTAGGGTATAAACAGGTATTCACTATACTATTCTATCATCTCTTCTGTGAACTTGATTTTCTATTTTTCTTTTTTCTTTTTTTTTTTTTTTTGCAGTTTTTGGCCAGGGGTGGATTTGAATCCACCTCCTCCAGCATATGGGCTAGCACCCTACTCCCTTGAGCTACAGGCGCCACCTGAACTTGAAATTTTTTTAAATTAAATTTTAAATCCTAAAAGGAATAGCCAAGTACAAACGAGCAAGCCACTCACTGCATATTTTTAGTGTTGGTGTTTCTAAGTATAACTGACCCTCCCTGATAACTTACCATTATCACAAATACTGGGGAAAAGAAGGAGCAATAATACAAACTTTTTAAAACAATATAGTATAAAACCTTTTATGCAATATTTACATTAAATGTTATAAGTGATCTAAAGACTATTTAAAGTATACAGAAGGATATGCATAGATTATCTGCACATGCGTCATTTTATACAAGGGACTTGAGCATCCTCACATTTTGGTTTGCTGGAATCAATCCTTCCCAGATACTGAGGGATGACTATAACTGGTTTTCTAGTTAGTTCTTACTTGTTTTAATAAACAAAAAATACAAGCAAGAGCCATTTCCACCAAAAACTAAGCTATCATGTCTGATGTTATGGATCTCCCAACAAAAACACTTACTGCCAAGAATTTCTGTAACTGCTTCTCGAGTCACTAGTGTTTCTGTTTCCAAATACACAACAAATGCTGCCAAGAAGACCAAGCGCTGCAACACAAACCTCCAGTGTTCATGAAATCTGCAAGAAAGTAAACATGAGAATGTGAACGTTTTAAAGCAATAACTGAGAAAATGATATGAAGGCTGTGTTGACCAGTTTGATGGAAGTATTTCAGA
>CAUYTI010094031.1:0-27920 GCA_963575145.1 Galago senegalensis
AGGCGCCCACCACAAAGCCCGGCTATTTTTTTTTTTTTTGGTTGCAGCCGTCATTGTTGTTTGGCGGGTCCAGGCTGGGGATTCGAACCCGGCACCTTAGGTGTACGTGGCTGGCGCCTTAGCCGGTTGAGCTATAGGCGCTGAGCCATAATTCTAAATTCTTAAATGGTTAGCCTCATGAATGGAAGGGGGATGGTAGTTGAGTTATGTGAAAGTCATTTGTGTTGGACTTTGAAATTTTATATATATCCCTATTTTTAGGATATGCTTAACATCTGGATTATGTTCTATATAAGGACTTTGTTTCCTCTACTGGGATATACAGGGAATGTACATGTGAAGTTAAAAAAAAATTAGGATAGAGTGATTGCAATGAACAGTCTGAGTAAGGAGTGTTAATGTGAGAAAAGCTTTTACTAATTTAGAATTGTGATCGACCCAGCTAAGAAATTCATTTCCTGATAGTAGCTCCCTTGGTTGGTTAGTAGGATATATTTTTGGATATTATCTTGTTATCCTTGAATGGTACAATTGTATACCACAAAAAGAACTTGATATTATTTTAATCAGTATTTTTAATCTGCTATTTATGGGTCTGTTTATTATTCACTATGTAAGGAAGTACTTCCTTCTTGTCTTAAAGTTGTCCTTTAATTTTCATAGGGCTTTTCTTAGTTCTAGTTCTTATTGATTTTAGAAATCAATAAGAAATCCTTTATGATTTCAAACATGGTATATATTTTATCATTACTGGTTTTAAAAGCCTATGTTTTTATTCTTAAGCAGCAAAGCTGTTAAAGAAAATGAGAAAGAAAAAGGGAAAGAGAAAGAAAAAGAGAAAAAAGAAAAGACTCCAGCTACTACTCCAGAGGCCAGGGTACTTGGTAAAGATGGTAAAGAAAAACCAAAGGAAGAGCGGCCAAATAAAGATGAAAAAGCAAGAGAGACCAAGGAAAGAACGCCTAAGTCTGACAAAGAGAAAGAAAAATTTAAGAAGGAAGAAAAAGCTAAAGATGAGAAATTCAAGACCACCGTTCCCAATGCAGAATCAAAATCAATTCAAGAAAGGGAAAGGGAAAAGGAGCCATCCAGAGAAAGAGATATAGCAAAGGAAATGAAATCAAAGGAAAATGTTAAAGGAGGAGAAAAAACACCAATTTCTGGGTCCTTGAAGTCACCTGTTCCCCGATCAGATATGGCAGAGCCTGAAAGGGGCAAGTGTACTTTCTTTATATGTATTTATGTTTTATTATTTTAATGTTCAATTCATTACGGTCTCCTTGTTTTGGTGAGTTATTTAGGGATTTTGCTAGGGGAACTGGGTGGCCTTAAAAGTTTGGGGATTTTAAGTTTTTGGAAGAGCTACAAGTGTTCTTTATTCTGATTGACTTCTTTTTGTCCTAACAGAACAGAAACGCCGCAAAATTGATACCCACCCTTCTCCATCACATTCCTCCACAGTAAAGGTTAGTATAGCCTGAGGAAGGCAGCGTCCATGTTAGGCTCACCTGTTTGGAATACCAGTGTCCTGACTTCCTTCAAGTCTTGTGCCAAGTATTCACTGGAGCCACTGGAGGTTTTACATTGCATTAAAAAATGAATTTTTTCTGTATTGGTGGACTGATTTTTTTCCCTATTGAGTGTTTTTATTATAAAAATGTTAAACTTCAAGGACCTAGCATTAATTTTATAGTGTTTCAAAGTGCAAGAGAAATTTTACCCAGAAGTGCCTCAGCTGCTTTAAGCAGTCTTTTTTGGAGTGCAATGGTAGCTACAAGCAAATGAATCTTTTCAGCAGAATGAAGCTTATTTTTCGGCATTAATATCGAAGAATATATAGTACTGAAGACTTCCTGGATGATACAGGATAAACAAGATACCTCTGAATTCATCAAGCTTCTTGATGAGCATCATACCGATGTGTGCCTTCTAAGAAGGAATCTTGAAAGGAGTTCCATTTTAAAGCCTCCTTGGTGATCAGTTCTCCTGTAGTTGTGTATATTCAGTGAGCATGCAGCTTCTGTTGTATCTTCCCTTGGAGGTTTGTTTATACCCATTGGGTTCCCAACAAGTTGAACCTTGCGTTACGATAAAAGCAGATGTGGCATCCAATCCTACCACCCAGCAAAGAGAAACCCCAGGCATTCAACTGCAGCACAAAATCGTGGGTGTAGCCTTCTTGAAGACTCAGGGTAGCCATTCCTTGCTCCATATTAAATTTTAATTCTAAAGTCATCTAATGTCATGGAATCTTTGAATTTGCAGTACGTTGAACTTTTAAAACTGTAAGTTACTAATTCTTCATCAAGAACACTGTGGTGGAATGCCGTAATTGATTTCTTTTTCTTTCTTTTTCTTAAAAATCCTTTTTTGTGTGTGTGGGAGGTGTGAGATTCATAATAATAGGTACTTTGCAAAAAAAAGTGATTACTTTTATATATTTTTTTTCTTGTTAATATAATGCCACTGAGTTGTCTAGCTAGGATTTTAAAATGTGTATATTTATATTAGAGTTATGAGTAAAGTAAAATTTGAAACCTCCCGATTAGAGAAAAACTTGTAACTTAATGCTGCTATTCCACAGTGATCTCCACTATTTTAAACTTGTGGAGAAAATTTTTTTTTTTTTTGCTTTCTTAAGCATCTTAAGTTACCTATAGCTTAAGTGCAGAGATGTAAAAAATGTGGCATTGATATTTAAAAGAAATTCTGAGCAGAGAAATATTTTTATTTCTTACATTGAGTGCATATAATTTAGTTTTTTAACATTACAATTCCATTACATGGTTTTGTTTTTGTTTTTATTGGTGATATTCATAGTGATACTGACATCATAAAATTTATCCTCACAAGAAGTAGCTGGTTTATTTCCAGGTTACAGCCATACTTCCCAAAGTTCCTCTGAATTCTGAGAACTATGCCAGCTCACCTGTCATCTCCATTCATTTTCTACAGGACAGTCTCATCGAACTCAAGGAGTCTTCAGCAAAGGTTTGAGTCTTTTAAAATCATCATGCCTAAGTAAACCAAAAAGTTTTTTTACTTCTTTTATTTAGTAGACACCCTCACCCTGGTAAATTTAGCAGGCAGGTGGGAAAATGAGACTAACCTTTCAAAATACTTATCACAAACTGAAAGAACAGATGACAATGGTCCCTTTTAATGAGATTGTTATAAAATGTGTGTAATGTGGCAACATTTCTATAAATCTCTCCTTTCTTGCTGTGTTATCCATTTTCCTTTGATGCTTAAAACGTTGGAATTCAGTTTAACATTTGGGGAAAGGGTTAATTGGTTTGTTTTGGGGAGTAGACTTATTTCATTTCTTAAAACAAATCTCCAAAGTTGTTATCCAAGTGCTTTTTAGGCAACTCAAAAAACTAAAAAAAAAAAATTAATTTGATCCATTCACAATCACAGAAGTGTTTTATAAACTGAACTTGTCTCAGTTCATATATATCCTTTGCTGGAGTAACCTTTTTGGTAGATGTGGCATAATATCAGAAGATAGAGTTAATTTAAAATAATCATTCCCATGGAGGGGGACTATTCAACTTGATGTTGTGTTTACATGTCAGTATTATTCTTCCCTATTACTCTATTTTCTTGAGAATTCTATTAAAAATAGTGTGCAGTTTGTCTTATGTAATGAGTCATTTCAGCATTATAGTTGAATTGTTCGTTCATGTTATTTTGTCTTTATTATAAAATTTGTACTCTCCTTTGGTTTTCTACTTTGCCTTCTTTTATAAGTTACAAACAAATGAATCTTTCCAACATAATGAACCCTATTTTTCAGCATAAATATTCCTAAGCATGATTTAAAAAGTAAACCTGCTAAGCACGAGTTCTTTACTGGTAGACCTAATGAAATTTTGAAACAGAGCCAGATAATATTACTATTTTTTTTTAGATCTGTAGATTTTAATGAAATATCTGTGGATATTGGGCAGATTAAACACTAATTTTTAAAAATTTAGATTAGCCAATATGCCTGTGCTCTAAAATTGTAGCATTGTTTCTTAGAATATACTATATTAATCAAAGGAGTTTCAGCTGTATTTGTGAGTACTTTTGTTTAAGATAAAACCTTTTATTGGCTAAATAAATATGTATTGTAATATAGTAGGTTTTCGTAACCAGTTTGAGTGTATGTGTCAGTCTTAACTATCAGTGACTTGTGTGGACTATTTTAAATTAATGGGTTAATGATGTTAAGTTGTGAGTATTTACTGAGACATACTTTGAGGAAGCTTGCAACCTGCTGTTAAAATTAATTGGATTTTCTAATGAGTGGTGAAGATTATGGTTCCTCACATCTCTGAAAGCCTTTTGAAAGTAAAACATTTTGAGGTAGCATACACTATTTCAATTCGTGCTCATACAGCACTTTGAGGTAGATAGGGTATGCATTAGTGTCTTTTTGACAAATGAAAGGCAGAAAAAATTCTTGAGCCTTTCTCAGTGGCAAATAACTTGTTAGTACCAAAATGTGAACTAAAATTAAGGTACCTTGATTATTACCACACATTTCAACAATAGTTGAAAGAGTCTTTAGCTCCTTTAGTGTATTTTTTTTAAATTAAAGATCCAATTTCCCCTTCTGCTCATATATTTTTAAAAAATGGCAAGGCTGGGTGAAGTGGCTCACGCCTATAATCCTGGTACTCTGGGAGGCTAAGTGGGTGGAGCTTAAGCTCAGGAGTTCAAGACCAGCCTGAAAATGAGTGCAATCACTGTTTCTACTAAAAATAGGGAAACTAGATGAATGTTGTGGCTGGCTCCACTAGTCCTAGCTGCTCAGGAGATTGAGGCAAGAGGATTGCTCAGGCCCAAGAATTTGAGGTTGCTGTAAGCTGCGATGCCATGGCACCCTACTCAGGAGTGAGACTCTGTCTCAGGAAGAAAAAAGTGATTTTACGACCATTTGAAATTGAATGGATTTATTCTACATGCTTCCAGAAAAGTTTGAAAATGACATATAAATTTACTTCTAAAAGTTACTTGTGACTCATACAACTTTTCAGATCCTTAGCGCTTAACATGGTGCCCAGCAATAAGTTTAGGTATTCAGTAGCTATTTGAAATAACCTCTTGTTACGACTTTGATAAAGCATCACAAGTACTAGTTTGCACACAGTAGCTGATGTTGGACTTTTGAATATCTAGAAAGTTTAGTAGTATTATGAGTATTTTAGAAAAAAATTTTATTGGACTTTGATGTCCAAAACTGATTATCTGTAACCTCACAGTTTCTGGGGGTAGCTTTTCCTTTATAGAGGGTTTGGAAGATATGTATCTATTTTCATGTTATCTTGTCACCTGGAAATACAAAATCGTTGCTTTAGTTTGACTTTTTAGTTATGCTTTGTCTCTGAGATTCTCTCTTTTGTTATTATGATGTTCATCTAATCTGATAAAAGTAATATGCAGATTTGGCTTTTCAAATGGGATTAGTTCAAGGGACAAAATCTAGCTTAGTATCCACATCTTTTCTGTCATTTCACCCTCCATTGCTAATTTCTAAATGGCATATTTCCAGTTTGGATCAGTTGTGCTTTGATTTAGCAATTCTAGCGGCTACATTTGATGAAGAAAATGTTAAAAGCATGCTCCACTAACTAAGTCTCTGTGTAATTTAGGAGGGCAGGAATTCAGATTTTAATTGATTTCCCATCTTAAAATGGGGATTTACAACTAAATTTAGGCCTAAATGTGAGGTCATCTTTATACTATTGAGACCTTGATAAAGTCAATGGAGCAGTGTTCTTCAGATCTTGAAAATCAGTTAGATACTTTTTTGGACTGTTATGATCCCAGTGTCAGGAGTAAAAGCAAATCAAGAGCAAAATCCAGCCACGCTACATTCAGATCAATTTAATGAATCATGAGTTTTATTTGGCAAACAAGTATAGAATACTCACTGTGTGTACAAGGCACTAGGAAATGTTTAAAAGTAGAAAAGGTACCTTAACTCTAGTAATTATGTTATGGACAAAAATAATTCACATGAAATTAATTGGGAATACCTATCATGAAAAATGTAAATATAAAATAATGTAAGAATTCACTAGAAAGTAAGTCGCAGAGTTGAGGATAGTTGAATGCTGATGGCTTTTGAGCTGTCTTTGAAGGCTAATTAGGATTTTAAGAGATTTAAGGTAAAAGTGAACTACCATTGTAGTAAGGAGAACTGCTGGAAAGGAAGAATGTTAGGGAGCAGTGATAGCCACAACATAGGATGTAATCAGTGGTCGTATCATAAGATATAATTATGAAAACATGATGGAGAACTTAGAATGCTCAAGCTAAGGAATATGCGTTTTATTCATTAGGCAATGAGAAGCTTTATGTTTTTGTGGAAAAGAGTATTATCAAAATTATTCCTAGAAGGATAGAAAGAAAACATTGAATTGGGTGCATTTTTAAACTAAGAATTTCTGATTATGTATCAGTTATTACACTTTTATGTTAAGAATGAAATATTTTAGTGTGTGTGTATGTGTATGTATTAGTGAATCACAAACCTTGATTTTCCCCTTTGGTTGGGAAAAATTAAACATTACTTCCCTTAGATAAATCATCTTTTGAGTATTGCAGTAATATATTATTTCCTTTGTCTTAATCAGTTTTACAAGTAATATTAAGACAGTAATAAACCACAATTAGAAAAATCTTGAAGTCTCATTTAAGGCATTATTCCCAGCAAGAGAGTATCTTCTAGACAAGTATTTTTATGACTGTTTATCATTTTCTTGCTCATTGTTATTAATTAACATTTTATATGTTTTAGTTTATCATCAACTTTTTTAAACATTGAGATTTTAAAGAGTCTGCTTCTGCATTGCTAATGGCAATATTTCTGAACTAATGTTTGGTGGTGTTAAAAAATAAGTGTTTATCTCTCAAACTCTAATGGTCTTCTTTTTTTATGTATTCCTTTGACTACCAAAGGATTTCTTTATGTAAAAGTATTTGACTTTTGACTCACTATTCTGCCTATTCCTAATGTATATATTTAAAATTATGTATTAAGTAATGAGTTTTGTTCAGTGTTTTGACGCCTCATACTTTTAATGTCTTAAACATTAGCTTGTAGTACAGTTATAAATACCATTGGTTTAAGTATCTGATTATTTTCTTAGTACTTCTTAATATTTTATTTTATGATGTATTTTGATATTTACAACTTGGCTAAAGTAGGGTTATTTATCACTTATGTAGAGTTATATCTTTGACGTTTGGCCATTTCATTGCCTTTGGGCCTTTTGACAGAGAAAGAATAGACAGGAGATATTGGTTCATCGTTCTTCAGTCTTTTGAGTTGTTTAATCATCCTCAGCTGACTTAATTTCTGAGTTACTTACAAGATAAATTTTACAGTCAGTTGTGGTTATTTGATAGAAATTAGAGTACCTTCAGAAATAGACAGTATTCTGCCTTTATTTTTATAAAAAGAATTTAGGGTAACCTGTGTGGTTCGCATTGAGGCAGAAAGACTTATGAATAAAGTAATGGTTTTATTTTGATACTTTTGCTCATTGTCCTCATTAACTGCTTATCAGTGGATGGTAAGAATCTTTAAAATTTCCATAATTACAAAGAGGCTTTTTCCCCTGTGTCTTACTTTTGTTACTCAAGGAAAAATGTTTAAGACCAAGCATCTCTGTCTTACTATGGAATGGAGTTAGAAATAGTTATACATCAAATGCTTTAAGCAGAAAGAATGATAATAAAACACTTCAGTTATATTGTAACAATACCTGCATTTTGGTTTTCTTTTTTTACAGTAGAGAAGTTCAATCACTATTTTTCATATATGTACTCTTGTAATGATGATTATAAGTCTTTATAAGAGAACTCTAAGGAACACTGTAGCTTATGAATTTACTAATGAGTTTCAATTGAGGTAGTAATGAATTGATGGAATTTAAATGGTAATTTTTATAAGGCAGGATTAAAAAGCCTTGTATAATTTGTGCTGTGCCTTTTTATTTTACCTTTCATAATCCAGACACCTGACCAGTTTTGACTTTGGGTCTAACTGTTAATTGTCTTTCATTTAATAAACAAGTGATGTTGATACTGGAAAACTAATAATCTTTAGTAATATTGCCTTAATTTAACAGCTCTACATTAACCATACTCCTCCACCACTGTCCAAGAGTAAGGAGAGAGAAATGGACAAGAAAGATTTGGACAAGTCAAGGGAGAGATCCAGAGAAAGAGAGAAAAAAGATGAAAAGGACAGGAAAGAGCGGAAAAGGGTTTGTAATTTTTTAAAAACTAGTTTGGAAAGCTCTTTATCATGTATGGTAGTGTGTTAATTGCCTTTTAAAAAATATTAATTTGTTCCATAGCAGTCAGTTATTTTGGGTTTTAACTGGTGTTTTCGCCCAAGAGTGTGTTTGCATCTTCTACAGTAATAAGTATCTTCAGCCTAGTAATCCCTCCCAGCTCTGCTTATTTTTCATGCCATTTTACCAAGTATGCGACACTCTCCAATGCTAGTTAGCTGTGCCCTTCTTGTATAAAAGTAATGAAAAAACATAAGCCTTTGATCAATGTAGTTCACAATTCTTGGTTTTAGGATCACTCAAACAATGACCGTGAAGTACCACCGGACTTGAACAAGAGGCGTAAAGAGGAAAATGGAACAAGTAGGTAGACTTATTAATACCTTTGAAACAATTGTCAGAGTGAATTGGAAAAGGCTTTCATGAGTCTCTTTTGTAATTTTAGTGGGGATTTCAAAACACAAAAGTGAAAGTCCATGTGAATCTCCTTATCCAAATGAGAAAGACAAGGAAAAAAATAAGTCAAAATCTTCAGGCAAAGAAAAAAGTGGTGATTCATTTAAATCTGAGAAAATGGATAAGATCTCCTCTGGTGGCAAAAAGGTAAATTATAAAAATAAAGGAATAATAGGCTTTTTCTTTAAAAAAAAAAAAACCCTTTGAGAATACAGTGAACATTTGAGTTTTTCCTAGTCAAATAATCTTTTGTTAATTACTTGGGGGTTGGAAAAGGAGGCACTGGGAGAGAGCAAGTTACAGTTTAGGGAATTTGTGCCAATTCAGTCCCAAATTCTTGGGAGAGTTTTGTTAGTATACTCTTGAAATTCCTTTCTTTTCCATTCCACTCCCATCTATTTCTGCTCATTGAGTTTCAGCCTTTCTTTGTATTTCCTCTTTTCTCCACTAATTTTCTGCTTTTTTTAGTTTCTCTTTATTCTTAAAATTATAATATGGTCACATGCATCTTTCCCTCACCATCAAAATGTCACAAAGTCTTTATTAATTGTAATTTGAAACATTTTTGTAACAGTTTCTGTGAAACTCATTTTTTGAAACTTTTATTTGATTTTAAAATTAAGTATAAGGTGCATTCTCTTTTTTTTTTTTTTTTTTTTTTTGAGACAGAGCCTCAAGCTGTCCCCCTGGGTAGAGTGCCATGGCATTACAGCTCACAGCAACCTCCAACTCCTGGGCTCTAGCGAGTCTCCTGCCTCCGCCTCCCAAGTAGCTGGGACCGTAGGCGCCGGCCACAACGCCTGGCTATTTTTTGGTTGCAGCCATCATTGTTGTTTGGCGGGTCCGGGCTGGGGATTTGAACCCGCCACCTTAGGTGTACGTGGCTGGCGCCTTAGCTGGGTGAGCTATAGGTGCCGAGCCAGGAGCTCTTCTTGGTGATGCTGAGAACACAGGAACAGGCCAATGGCACTAAGTAAACTCAGGTGACAGGGTCATTGTTAAACATCAGGGGTCGGAACAGCTACACCACAGTTACATCCAGTTGGACTGCAAGAAATTGACTTTAGAAGGGCTTCCTTTATTTATTTTTTTGAGATGGAGTCTCACTGTGTCGCCCTCGGTAGAGTGCTGTGGCATCACAGCTCACAGCAACCTCTGGCTCTTGGGCTTAGGCGATTCTCTCGCCTCAGCCTCCCGAGTAGCTGTCCAGTTGTGTTTTCTAATTTGAGGATTAATCATTGCTAATTGAGAGCATGTTTGTAACGGGTTGTATCTGCCTGTGCCTGAGGTACATCTCTGGCATGTGCCCAGTCCAGCACCCTTGCACCTCAGCTTCTCCCGAAGAGCTTCTTTTAAAATCCCTATTTCAGTGTAGGAGACTGCACTTTCATGGTCTTGAGGACTGCGGGGAGCCCCCTTCACTCCACTGCTGCTGGGACGTCTGTGGTCATCTTGTGCCTCGTTTGCATTGTTTTCATCAGCTTATTTGATTTTGTTTTCTTTTTTACTGTAAAGAGTCAATTATTCACTCATAAAATAAGAATATCCTTATTAGAAGGAAAATCCCACCAGGCAGCAGCGCGTATAAAGCTGAGTGTGTGCACCTGATGAGGGAGAAGCACAGCACTCAGCAGGTCTCCAGACAGAAACGGAGAGGGCAGAAAGGAGGGAGTGCGGCAAGTCAGGCAGGAGCAGGGGCCAGGCGCTGGCCGGCTCGGCAGTTGAGCCCTTCTCTGTGATCCATCCTCAGGTGGTGTGCCACCAGCAGAAGCCTGGTGTCCAGAGTGTCAGGGATGGATGGCGTGACTGTCCCTCAGGCTTAGCTGTGATGAGCTTGTGGTGACAGTCCCTGGGGTGGGACAACCTGTTTTTACTCTGCCCCTCGCCTCCCCACGTGATAGCTCCATTACTTTGGGAAAGTCTCATTTGTCTCTGCCTCAGTTTCCTCATCTGTAAAGTGGGAGTAATGAAAGTACTTTCGTCACAGTTTTTACAAGGAATAATGAGTTAATCCCTGAAAAATACTTAGAACTATATCTCTTTTTTAGTTTTTAGACAGTCTCAGTGTGTCACCCTCAGTACAGTAGAGTCCTGTGGCGTCACAGCTCACAGCAACCTCAAATTCTTGGGCTTAAGTGATTCTCTTGCCTCAGCCTCCCAAGTAGCTGGGCTTCCAGGTACCCGCCACAACGCCGGCTATTTTCTTTTTTTGTTCTTGTTGGCTCAGCGCCAGTAGGTCAGTAGTTAGGGCACTGGCCACATATACCGAAGTTGGCAGGTTTGAACCCAGCCCAGGCCAGCTAAACAATGACTACTGTTGTTGTTGTTATTGTTGTTTAGCAGGCCCAGGCAGGGTTGAACCTGTCAGCCCAGGTGTATGTGGCCGGTGCCCTAACCACTGGGCTACAAGCACCAAGCCAACAGTGTCTTGCCAGTAGTGAGGTAGTGGTCTTAAATGTTTGTTGTTGGAATTTATTTCTACATACTTTTTATATTTGGCACAAAGGGGATTTTTAAATATTAATTTTTTTTTTTTTAGACAGATTCTCAAGCTATTTCCCTGGGTAGAGTGCTATGGCATCATAGCTCATGGCAACCTCCAACTTTTGGACTCAAGCGACCCTCTTCCCTCAGTTTTTTTTTCTATTTTTAATAGAGACAGGGTCTTGATTTGACTCAGGCTGGTCTTGAACTCCTGAGCTCAAGCAGTCCACCTGCTTCGGCCTCTCAGAGTGCTAGGATTACAGGCGTGAGCCCCCTGAGCCTGGCCTACTTTATTGTCAGTTGTTTGCTGCTATAAGAATACAATTGATTCTTTTTATATTAATAACTTGCAACTTTGCTCAGTTCATTTACTTTTTTTTTTGTTTTGAGATAGTTTCACTATGTGGCCCTCCCTAGAATGCTGTGGCATCAGCAACCTTAAACTTTTGGGTTTAAGCAATTCTCTTGCCTCACCCTCCCAAGGTATCTGGGATCACAGGTGCCTGCCACAGCACCCAGCTATTTTTTCTGTTGCAGCTGTTGTTGTTGCTTAGCTGGCCCAGGCTGGGTTTAAACCCACCGACCTCGGTGTATGTGGCTGGCTCTGTAACCACTGTGCTACGGGCGCTGAGCCTATTTTTTTTTTTTTTTTTTTTTTTTTTGAGGCAGAGTCTCTCTCTCTCTGGGTAGAGTGCTATGGCATCATAGCTCACAGCAACCTCAGACTCTTTGGCCCAAGTGATTCTCTTGCCTCAGCCTACCAAGTAACTGGGACTGTAGACACCTGCCAAAACACCCTGGCTCATTTTTAGAGACAGGGTCTCTCTCTTGCTTAGACTGGTCTCGAACTCCTAAGCTCAGTCAATCCACCTGCCTCAGCCTCCCAGAGTACTGGGATTATAGGCATGAGTCATCTTACCTGGCTTAGTTCATTTACTATTGTTTTGTAGATTTCCCTGGGATTTTCTAAGGAATCAAACATTCTATAAATAGGGACAGTTTTACTTTAGGCTTTTTTCTTTGTGTTGTTTTTTTTTTTGAGACAGTCTCAAGCTGTCACCCTCTATAGAGTGCTGTAGCATCACAGCACACAGCAACATCAAACTCTTTTTTTTTTTTTTGCAACATCAAACTCTTGGGCTTAAGTGATTCTCTTGCCTCAGCTTCCCAAGTACCTGGGACCACAGGTGCCTGCCACAATGCCCGGCTATTTTTTGGTTGTAGTTGTCATTGTTGTTTCACAGGCCCAGGCCAGGTTCATACCCTCCAGCCTTGGTGTATGTGGCCAGTGCCCTAGCCGCTGAGCTACGGGTGCCACCCAGATGGTGGCCTTTTCCCCAGTCTCAGGGCAGCAGTTCCATCCTTTTCCATAGAGTGTGAAGAGCTGTGGGCCTTTTGTTAGGTACTGTTTACCAGGGTGAGGTTGTTCCCTTCTACCCCTGGTTTGCTGAGTGTTTATTTTCCTAATTATTGGTGGGAATTGAGTGCTGTCTGGGATGTGCTGAGATGGCCCCATGCTCCATCATGTGATGGGGTGTCGTGGATGAGTTCTGACAGCCACGTGGCCTCCTGTTCCTGGGAATGCCCTGCTGGCTCTTCACATGTGATCCTTTCTGTGCTGCTAGATTCTGTTGGGTAATATTTTTTTTATTTTTTTGAGATAGTCTCAGTTTGTCGCCCTCGGTAAAGTCATGGCCTCATAGCTCACAGCAACCTCAAACTCACGGGCTCAAGCGATTCTCTTGCCTCAGCCTCCCAAGTAACAGGGACTGTAGGCGCCCACCACAATGCCCAGCTATTTTAAGAGATGGGGTCTCGCTCTTGCTCAGGCTGGTCTTGAACCTGTGAGCTCAGCAATCCACACACCTCAGCCTCCCAGAGTGCTGGGATTTCAGGCGTGAGCCACCGACTGTGCCCAGCCTGTTGGGTAGTATTTTAAGAGTTCTTTGCATCTATATTCATGAATGTTCTTTTCTCATAATGTCAGGTTTCGGTATGACGGCCTTGTAAGATGAGTTGGACGGTGGCCTTTCTTCCTCCGTTTTCTCAGAAAATTGTGTAAGATTGGTGATATTTATTTCTTGAATGTTCACTGGAATTTACCAGGAAAGTGATCTGAGGCAGCGCCTGTGGCTCAGTGAGTAGGGTGCCGGCCCCATATACCAAGGGTGGTGGGTTTGAACCCGGCCCCAGCCAAACTGCAACAACAACAACAAAAAGTAAATAAATAGGCTCGGCACCTGTGGCTCAAGTGGCTAAGGCGCCAGCCACATACACCTAAGGTGGTGGGTTCAAATCCAGCCCGGGCCGCCAAACAACAATGATGGCTGCAACCAAAAAATAGCTGGGCATTGTGGTGGGCGCCTGTGGTCCCAGCTACTTGGGAGGCTGAGGCAGAAGACTCGCTTGAGCCCAGGAGTTGGAGGTTGCTGTGAGCTGTGATGCCATGGCACTCTATCCAGGGGGATAGCTTAAGGCTCTGTCTCAAAAAAAAAAAAAAGTAAGTAAATAAAAGTCTTTAAAAATAATAATAATAAAAAAAGAAAGTGATCTGAGTGTGGAGTTTTTGTTTGGGAAATAGTCTTTTATAACAAATTCAACTCCCGGCTTGGCACCTATAGCTCAACCGGCTAAGGCGCCAGCCAAATACACCTAAGGTGGCGGGTTCGAATCCCCAGCCTGGGCCGCCAAACAACAATGATGGCTGCAACCAAAAAATGGCCAGGCATTGTGGCGGGCTCCTGTAGTCCCAGCTAATTGGGAGGCTGAGGCAGGAGGAGTTGGAGGTTGCTGTGAGCGTGATGCCATGGTACTCTACCCAGGGGGATAGCTTGAGACTCTGTCTCCAAGAAAAAAAATAATAATAATTGCTTTGGAGATTACAGTCCAGGTACCTGACCTTTCACTGACAATTTAAGAATTAATCTTGTGCCCTTCAGGATTATGCAGACCTTGAATTCTCAGGAGGCCCTTTAGCCCCCTCCTGAATTAGTAACCCACTGTCTGACAATATTATAGTTGCTTTCCCACCGTCTTTTACATTTACCATTTCTGTTGCCCTCTCTTAGCTCCTCAAGATCCAGATTTCCCTCTGCTATCAAATTCCTTCCTATTCATGGCACGGCAGATTGATTAGCGACAGATGATTCTCTTAGTTTTCCACCATCCGAGATTGTCTTCACTTCACCTTCCTGAAGGATATTTTCACAGGTATGGACCTAAACTATTATTCCATGGTGGTTTAGTGCAATGTGGGATCCTGGGTGAAACCCTGAACAGAAAAGGGACAGTGGCTTGGCACCCATAGCACAGTGGTTACAGGGCCAGCCACATACACCGGGGCTGGTGGGTTCAAACCGGCCCCAGCCAGCTAAACAATGACAACTGCAACAAAGAAAATAGCCAGGCATTCTGGCAGGCGCCTGTGGTCCCAGCTACTTGGGAGGCTGAGGCAAGAGAATCACTTAAGCCCAAGAGTTTGAGGTTGCTGTGAGTTGTGAGGCCATGACACTTTGCCCAGGGCGACACAATGAGACTGTGTCTCAAAAAAAAAAAAAAAGGGGGTAGGGGACAGTGATGGAAGAACTGGTGAAATGCAAACCCACCTGGAGTTTAGTTTATAGCAATGTGTGTGGACCAGAGTTGGCTTCTTAGTTGTGACACATGTGTCATGATGCCAGTCAGGTGCTGCCGTGGGGAGACACTAGGGAAGAAGTGTGTGTAAACACCTTTGTACCTTGTCTGCAAGTGCAGAATCATCCCAGAACAGAGGGTTATTCAAAATATGCGGACAGGAAGGGTGTTAAGCAGAAAGGTCCCAGGAGAGAGGATGCTGTTGGGGGTAGGGGGCAGGTGCTGGAGGAACATGGGGGCTGCTAAGGCAGGAAGAGGCAATTAGAGTGACCCCGTGGGGCCAAATTGGAAACTAGGACATTCTACAGATGCTGGCCCTCGACCTTCCTGGTGTTGAGGGCATGAGTCAGGAGAGGCTGAGGAATGTGCCGCCTGAAGGAGCCTGCGGAGCCACAACAACCCAAAACAACAAGTGATGGGACACGGACCTTCCTGCTGGGGAGACCTTGTTAGGGACAGTCAGCCCCACTGGGGAGGCCTGGCTTCAGTGGTGTCCCGGGTGAGGGCTGTCAGGTTGGCAGGTTACCCTCAAATGATTCAGAAAAAGTTCTCCATATTTTTCTGACTTTCCTATAACTGCAATTGATTCAAAATTAAAAGCAAAACTGTTGAGTGCTTCACTAAGAAAGTGTCTCCAGGGCAGGGCCTCTGGCTCAGAGGGGTAGGGCTCCGGCCCCATATCTGGAGGTGCTATAAACCCAGCCCCGGCCAAAAACTGCAAAAAAAAAAAGAAAGTGTTTCCATTTCAGGGGGTTTGGGGTGTGGAGGGGAGCCCATGTGAGGGATGCTGTGTCCCAGGCTCACTGCCTCTGTGATGTTGTAACAATACGTACACATTTTATCCCCTTCTGTATAAATATGTCATACTTAAAAGTGAGGGGCTATGTGAGTTTCTCTTTATGTGGGGCACACGAATGGGCCATCTGAGAGTGGGTGGGTGTTGGGTCTCACAGTGAGGGAAGAGGGGCTGTCCCTTCCCAGAGGGTGACAGCCCCTGCAACATACTTAGCTGTCAGGAGCTGTTGAGTGAGCAAGTGACTGAGCCACGCACCACGAACAGGTCGCTGGCTCTGCCGCACATGCACGTGTGCCACAGCTGCTGGGCTCTGCCTCTGCCCACACCACGTGTGTGACACGACCTGTGGGCTTTCTGCACCATGCAGTGTTCAGCCCTGTTTGGACACCAGTGGGTGTCCTGCAATTCCCTCCAGTCCTGACACCACCTGCAGTTACCTCAGACCCTCAAGTTGAGGGCTCGGTCATGTGAACACTCCCCACTTCAGTGCCCCAAGGTACCCATACTTCTGCCTGACTTGGCTACCATTGGTACCTACAACCCTCTCCTCAGTTTGATAATTTGCCATAAAACTTAGGGAAGACACTTCATTTATGTTTTTCAGTTTATTATAAGGGACATTACAAAGGACACAGAAGAGCAGCCAGATGTAGGGTGCTCACGGGGAGGCTTAGAAGGGCCCCAAGCACAGAGTGTCTGTCTTGTGGAGCTGGGGTGTACCACCCTGCTGGAACTCCACACACCTCATGGTCTGAGGCTGTCTGCAGTGGCTTCACCACGTCAAAGTGGTCAGTTATTTTGGGCAGCGCCTGTGGCTCAAAGGAGTAGAGCGCTGGCCTCATATATTGGAGATGGTGGGTTCAAACCCAGCCCCAACCAAAAACTGCAAAAAAAAAAAAAAAAGGTGGTTGGTTATTAATAAATCTCCAACCCTTCCCTTCCTTCTGGCCATGGCCTGGTCCTTCTGGTGACCAGCTCCCCCCGAAGCCATCCAGGACCCAATCTGGAGTCACCTCATTGGGGCAGAGGGGTCTCAAGAGCCCATTTCAAATGCTCCCCTCATCCTGTCACTCAGAAAACTGGGAGGAGTCAGGGTTCCAGAGCTCTGTGCCAGGGATTCAGGAGATCACAGCATGACAGCCAGGTGTCACTGTGTGTCTGTGAGCATCAGCACAGCCTGTCCTGGGTCACCCCCGCGGTAGGCGCGAAGGTGGGGGCTCTTTTCTGCTGCCGTGGCCTGTGTTTCCTGCTCTTATATCCCAGGTCAGTGACTTCAACTCCATGACAGAGCACGCTCAGTGATGTTTGAGGAAGTGGATGTCTTTGTTTGAAGACATTTTGATTTGAAGTTCAGATTTCCCCATTTAATATTTTCATTGAGCAGATCCTTGATGTCCATAGTGGAGTAGGTTTGGTGTTGCAGAAGGTTTAATGTTTTATGTCCTTTGCACACAAATCCTGTCCCCACCCCCACCCCCGGTAGCAGACACCTCACAGTCAGACCTGAGAAGGTGGGACCCCTCAGTTCACTGGTTTGCTTCAGATGCTGCTGTGTGCCACGTCTGTTTCCACTTGAAGTTCAGGTTTAAACTGAGGTACAAGTAAGTAAACTTATTTTGCCAATTTGTATTTTTTAGGAGCCATGATACTTTCAAGGCTCTTCTCAGCAAGATCTCAGACCCTGTTCGAGGGTGTGGGGCTTCGGCTCCCATCCATGTTGGCTGACCTTGTGCCCCAGCAGCCTCTCGTGCAGTGGGCTTCTCCCAGACTGCTGTCAGCGAGCCGTGCAGCCCACACCAGGCATCAGGAGCCCCCCAGAAAGAAGCCGCTCTCTGAGAAGAAGCTGGTGAGTCCCCTCGGCTTCGTGCAGCTGCAGGTCCCTCCCTGGAGGGCGCGGGGCATGGTGCTAATCGGAAGTGTCCAGGGGAGGATGGTCCTTTGTAGTTTTCTGAGCCTTACAAGTTTTTCTTATTTTGTTTTTCAAAACCTATTTAAAACATGAATGGCCTTTGAATAAATTCAGGACGTGCAAGTCCAGGACTCACTCCCTTTGCTTCTAGTGGAGGGGCTTTAGAGAGCACTGTCAGGGCGGACGGCACTTCCGATGGAGATGCCCTGGCTGGCTGGATGCCTGGCTGGATGCTCAGGTGGCTGACGTTCCCACAGGGCTCCGTCTTTTCACTAACAGTGGGACGTGATCTCTCTTGTGTGGTGGTCACCTGTTGTGCTCTTTTTTCTGTCAGGTTGATTTTGATTCTGTTGACATATAGCAAAATCATACATTGAGTCTTAGACATAGTAATTCATGGTTTTTCCACGTGGTGGTGCCAAAGAATCTTAAAATAGATGCATTTGTGGAGTACTGGATAGAGAAATGCAGGTGCACGGGTGCCTGGCCAGGGGCTCCGGGTACGCTCAGGGCAGGGCATGGGTCCCTGCACAGGTGTGCAGAAGACAGGCATCCCTGAGGGGTGCAGTGAGGACCTGTGCCCTGGGGCCCTGTAACTGACTCTTTCAAGGATGAGCTAATAAGCCTTAAATACTAACCCAGTTAGTGCTCATTCTTGAGGCAGATTCTGTCTGCCTCTGGGATCTGAAGAAATAAGGGCCTCTGTTTGTATCACTGCATTTAAAAATGAGCCCTCTCTTAGTCTGGGTTTCTTCAGAATGGAAAGCCTTGGGGACTGAGGACTTTGACTCTGCCCTGTTACATCCTAAGGAACTAAAACTTCCTGTTAGGAAAAATTATTCTTGGAAAGGTATCTTTCTGTGTGGAAAGAAAGTATCTTTCTGGGTGAAAAGTCACTTTATTTAAGGACTATTTCCTAAACAAGGTCTGTTCCCTTTAGGTTAGAGTGCTGGGTTCAGGCTCGGCACCTGGAGCTCAGTGAGTGAGGCACTGACCATGTACACCGGGCATGTACACCAGGGCTGGCAGGTTCAAACCCGGCCTAGGCCTGCTAAACAACAATGACAACTGCAACAAAAAAATAGCTGGGCGACTGTAGTCCCCACTACTTGGGATGCTGAGGCAAGAGAATCGCTTAAGCCCAAGAGTTGGAGGTTGTTGTGAGCTGTGACACCACGGCACTCTACTGAGAGCGACACAGTGAGACTATCCCAAAAAAAAAAAAAAAAAAAAAGAAATGCCGGGTTTGTTTGTGAAGTGGGTATTCCGTGCTGACCACCCCTCAGTGCAGATTACCTTGCCTGAAAACACTGTGACCTATAGGAACTGGTTTTTGTCTTTGGATTTTAGGAGAGATTAGCAATGTTAATATCATTAATGTCTAATTTTAATCAGCTGTCATAGAAAAGGCACATAGCAGATGGGTGTTTGGTCTCTTGAGAGGATTTCAGACGTGTCTGTGTGACTCAGGGTGTGTGTGCTCTCTATAGAAAAGGCACTTTGTGGACCACAGGAGAGTGCTTGTGTGCGCAGGAAATGGCGGTGCTGGGGCCAGCTGCTTCCACAGTGAGCCCCGAAAGGAGTTTGGAGGCCCAGATGGCGGGGACGGAGGCAATGGTGGCCACGTCATCCTGAGAGGCAAGTGCCCTGGGTGGCTTGGGGAGGGACGGTTACTTTCTCATCCTAAAATGCACATGAGGGAACTTGAGTGATGTGCATAGTTCAACAGCGCCCCAGAAAGCAACTCTGAACATGTCTAGTTTAGTTGTGTTAGTCTTGGGCACATTGACGTGCTAGTACACGTCGGGGGATGAGGTCTGTTCCTGCTGCTGTCGATGCTGAGGGGGTCTGGTGGTGTTGGCACACTCAGCACAGATGCTGGGCACAGACACTCGGTAAGTCCCAGAGTGATACAGCATAACTGTTTTTTCAAATTGATGATTATTTTAAAGTTTTCAGAAATAGTAGCATTTTTTTGAAGGGAAATAAGAATTTAGCTTTTTTATAACAATCAAATTGACGTTCTATAACCATTGCTACAACTTCATTTCATGTTTCCATATCTGTTTTTTAAGGTTCTTAAACTGGACATAGAATATTACCAATAGACCATGATTGTTTTAACACAAAGGAATGTGAAAGTTCTTGTTCTGTCTTTAGTTGACCAACAAGTCAAGTCTCTGTCATTAGTCCTGTCCTGGTATCAGGGTTTCCATGGAGAAGACGGAGGCAGGAAAAACTGCTTTGGGAGGAATGGCGCCAACCTCTACATCCGGGTAAGCCGAGGCTGTGAAGCCAGCTCTGCTCCCTCTGCTCCAGATCGTCAAGCTCCCCAGGCCGTGGTGTGAGTTGGAGGGGCCCTGGAGCTTGGTGGTACAGCCAGGAAATGGCACAGCAGAAGTGGAGGCAGTCGGAGAGCAGCCCAGCCCCCCAAAGCAAATGCCCAGAAGGGTTCTGCACTAGTGTCAGGCGAGTGTGTATCTGGCTGGGAAGAAATGAAGTAATTACTTTTTAAAAAGAGGAACCTGAGGCTGTAAGGGGTGGCTCATGCCTGTAATCCCAGCTCTATGGGAGGAAAAGTTGAGCAGATCCTTTGAGCTCAAGAGTTCAAGACTGGCCAGTGAGACCCCCTTCTAACTAAAAATAGAAAAACTAGCCAGGTAATGTGGTGGGCACCCAACTACTCGGGAGGCTGAGGCAGGAGGATGACTTGAGCCCAGGAGTTAGAGGTTGCTGTGAGCTATGATGCCACAGCACTACCTAGGGTGAAACTCCAGTGAAACTCTTTCTCAAAAAAAAGAAGAACTCACAGAAACAGCAGCCAATCCCCAGAGCTGCTCCCACAGCCCTGCTGGTGCCTCCCTGGGAGCTGAGTTTATCCTCCTCTCAGGTTTTCGTTTTTGGGTTTTTTGAGACACAGTTTTGCTCTATCGCCCAGGCCAGAAGGCTAGAGTGCCATGGCAGCCGCATAGTTACAGCAACCTCTAACTCCTGCACTGAAGTGATCCTCCTGCCTCAGTCTCCCAAGTAGCTGGGACTGCAGGTGTGAGCCACTGTACCTGGCCAATGAGTTATTTTTTCTGGATGCTTCTATTTAATGTTTCACAAACACTGTTGAAAGCCATTTATGCAGTTGGAAGGCTGTCTCTGTGGGTTCCTTTATGCAGTATACCCAGCCCCATGAAGTCCCTGAGGCCTAGGCCCTTTCTTTGGAGCTGTGAAGGGGAGAGTTCAAGTGCCACCCTGCCCCATGTCCTTGCTTCACAACTGGCAGCCACACCAGGCCCAACCACTTTCCCTCCCTCAGCATTGCTTACGGAATGAGTGGGACTTAGCTCAGTCAACGCTGCTTTTTCAGGTCCCTCTGGGCACTCTGGTGAAGGAGAAAGACAAAGTTGTGGCAGACTTGTCTCACCCAGGTGACGAGTACATTGCCGCGCTAGGGGGTGCAGGTGGAAAAGGCAACCGGTTTTTCCTGTCCAACGACAACCGTGCCCCTGTGACTTGTACCCCTGGACAGCTGGGTCAGGAGCGAGTTCTCTACCTGGAGCTCAAAACAGTGGCCCACGCTGGGATGGTAAGTGCCCTGCCATTAGCATCTGTATCTGAGTTGAACTATAGAAAATGCACTGTCCCCAAGGGAGGAATGTGCTGGTATCCTAGCAGCATCCATCAGCTCAACTGCCACCTTGACCGTGGCAGCCCTCCGTCCCCATGTGACCGTGGCTAGTCCTGACTGTAGTGTGAAGTTGCTTTTGCACGGCTGTTCAGCTGCCTTCACTTCTCTTCCAGGTTGGATTCCCCAACGCTGGGAAGTCCTCGCTCCTCCGAGCCATTTCAAACGCAAGACCTGCCGTGGCTTCTTACCCCTTTACCACCTTAAATCCTCATGTGGGGATTGTCCACTACGAAGGCCACCAGCAGATAGCAGGTAGAACTTGCAAAATTCTGTGTAAATATTGTGTTTCAATGATGCAATTCAGAAAAAATGATTATGTAACTCTTCAGTTTTGCTTCCTATTTGAAATGTAGCATTATTTTTCTAATTTGAACAATCTCAGTGAATCTGTTCATTATCAAAAGTAGGATCCCACCCATCTCCCCAGGAATCTGTTAGTTACAGCTCGGAAATCTGAGCTTGACTTTCAGACCTGGGAGGACGTGTTTCGTCTCACTGCTCTTGTTCTTGCCTGTTGTCTGTGTCGGGACCAGTCATGTCGACACCGTGTGATTTAAAAAGCTTTCCTTGTACCGTTTTGAGAGAATAATTATTTTTCCAGAAGATAATGTACCCATTAAGAATAGTGAGCCTGCTTATATAGTTACGTGCACAGCACTTTATATTTGCAAAGCGCTCTATAATAATTTTTGTTGGTAATCAAATTACTGGAAAAGTAGAGGAAGCCATTTCCCCCTTCTCTGAATCACTTTTAAAGCCGGAAATACAAGAATGTGTTACATATTCCTTATTAGATTGACCTGTCATCATACGTGTCACCCAAGTATTTCAAAGCGTTTTATAAAACTGAAAGCTGAAATCTCTCGACTGTCAATGAATCACTAAGGTGGTAGATCAAACAACTTCAGTTTGAAGGCAGTCCTTGCAGGGAGAGTCTTAGAACTCAGGAAATCCAGGCTCTGTGGTCTCCAGGTCGGAGGCGTGGTCCTTGCTGGGTAGGGCTGTGTCATGACCCTCTGTGCTCCTGTCCCCCTGCAGTGGCAGACATCCCTGGCATCGTACGCGGTGCCCACCAGAACCGGGGCCTGGGGCTTGCCTTCCTCAGGCACATCGAGCGCTGCCGATTCCTGCTGTTTGTGGTGGATCTTTCCCTGCCAGACCCGTGGACACAGGTCACAGATTTAAAATACGAACTGGAGAAGTATGAAGAAGGCCTGTCCAAGAGACCCCACGTAGTCATTGCAAATAAGATCGATCTCCCTGAGGCCCGTGCCAGCCTGCCCCTGCTGAAGGCACACCTGGGACAGGAGGTTGTCGCACTGTCGGCAGTGACGGGGGAGAACCTGGAGCAGCTGCTACTGCAGCTGAAGGTGCTGTATGACGCCGACACGGAGGCTGCACTGGGGCAGGGCCACCAGCCTCTAAGGTGGTAGCAAGGCGCTGGTGTCACCACCCCCAAGGATTGCGGCTGGCATGGGGGCTGTCCACAGAGGGGCCTCCAAGCCACACGTGAGCAACCCTGAATGTAAAGTGCCAATGGCTTTGAGTGTATAAGAGAAAATGCTTTGGATGTACTTGAGAATGTCAGTGCTTCTGCTCCCGTGTCAGCTTGGGGCTCCCTTCTTGGCGCCCCCCACCCCCTGGCCTGGGATTCCCTGGGGTGGTGGAATGTTCCATGCTCCCAACTCCCAGCCCGCCACACCTGTGATCTGCACACCTGTCAACTTGCTGACTGATTTGCTGAGGTTGACTCATTTTTGCAAATTAATGCCCCTAATTAGGGGACAGCACTACTACTGATTGCACCACAGGCTCTGTGCCTGTGGGGACTCTGCATTGGGCCCACAACGAGGGCACAGCCAGAGCCTGGGCCAGGGCGCAGGCCCAAGTTTCTCAGTGCCATGCCCCTGACGTTTTTAGACTGGTGTGGAGGTAAACCCCGTTCCATAGCCAGCTGGGGCTGCCCAGCTACCTGACCACCCTGCTGAGCTGCAAGGCCTGGGCGTTAGTCCAGGGGCGCTCCCGCTGCGGGGCCCAGAGGACAAGAAGTGTCTCCACAGCCACGCTGCTTTGCCCAGATGTCGGCGTCTGAGGAGAAAGGAAGGGCTGGCTCCTTCCTGTTCTCAGAACACTGCGCCTCAGGAGGCGAATGCCAAGAGATCCTGCTGGCTTCATGACTGAACGTGCCAGTATCTGTCTGGTGCTGCGCAGGCTCTGGCTCAGCTTTGCTGGAGAGCAAGTTGGGCACTGGAAGGCACAGGTGTGGTGAGACCATGGCTGCAACTCCACTTGGCTGCCTTTGGAATTTGAAGCGATCCCTTGTCCTGGGCCAGGTAGTTGCCAGGCCTTGCCTGGTCTTGTGGAAAGGGAGTCCAGCCTCCTTCCCCAGGTTGGATAGCAGCTAAGGGCATCTTGTGTTTGCCCTGTGGCTGCCACGCTCCAGAAAGCAGCCTCCTTCCCATGTGTGGTGAAGTCCGTGTGTTGGGTTTTGACTGCACTGGAGCCACATCCATGCCCAGGCACCTTCCCAGCCAGGGTGAGGCTGGGCTGGCAGCTGGTAGCCCCACGTGTCCTTGGGTGCCTTCACCCTTTTGGGGATACACTGCCACAAGGTGACATGGGGGTCCCAGGCTGCTCTGTGCCTTAGAGTGGGCATGCCTAAATAATAAGCCAAGCCTGGGCTTTCAGGAGCAATTCGTTTTGATCTCACATCAAATCTGCAACTAGAGCAGGAGAGTCCTTTTACCAGAAGCTTTATTTTAATGTCTTATAATTTCAAAGGTCTTTGTGTTCTAGAGTCCAGAGATGGTTTTGCATCTATTTTCTTTCTCTTTCAGGCCACCACAAAGGATTCCATAGAGTCAAACCAGGCCTGAGAGCGTTAATTATCTGTGGCTTTCATCTTTTGTGCTGGGTACTGACCTGGCTCTCTGGGGGGGGAAGGGGGGTACTGAAGATGCCTCCAGCCCCAACCCCCATCACAAAGACGCACTGTCGGTTACAGCCCTTGCTCTGGCCCTGCCTCATCAGATTGTGTTCTAGGGACCTGCCAGCTGACCTCTGCTGAACTGTCACTCCCACTGGGGTGTCACAGTCACCAAGGTTGCCCAGAACTTCGCTACGACAAAAACCCAAGACTTCTCCTTACCACACAGAAAGTATTTGCCATTGTGCTTTGAAAGTTGGTTGTTTTTCTCTCTATCATTCTTCCCATTTAGGATGGTAAAGCTAGGCTTATTTCCCTATGAAGTTTTCTGGTTCCCATCATTTTGTTTTAGAAACAAATTACTGTCACGTTCTTTTTTTTTTTTTTGGTCTGTGAGACAGAGCCTCAAGCTGTCGCCCTGGGTAGAGTGCTGTGGCATCACAGCTCACAGCAACCTCCAAATCCTGGGCTCAAGCGAGTCTCCTGCCTCCACCTCCCAAGTAGCTGGGACTACAGGCGCCTGCCACAATGCCCGGCTATTTCTTGGTTGCAATCATCATTGTTTGGTGGGCCCGGCCTGGATTCGAGCCCACCAGCTCAGGTGTATGTGGCTGGCGCCTTAGCCGCTTGAGCCACAGGCGCCAAGCCTCTGTTACGTTCTTTTTAAAATTGATAGATAGAATTCACATACTGTAAAATTCACCACTTCAGTGTGTACAGATCAGTGCTTTGATGGTGTCAGAGGTTGTGCGACCATCACCACAATCTAATTCCGGAACATTCTCATCACTGCAAAGCCCCGCACCCCCGTCCCAGCCCCCATGGTCCACTGGCTGTCCCTGTGGAGTTGTCTGTGGACACATCCAGAAGTGGATGTGGAATGTGGAGTGTGCCCTGCACTGCCTGTTAGTTAAAAAAGGTGCTAGCAGGTATGGGCCCCAGGTGCTCAGCCACCTCTGAACAAAGGGTCTTTGTCTTGTCCTTGGCTGTCCCCCAGCAGCCTCAGAGGACCTGGCCCAGAGAGGGTGTCTAAGGAATATTGGTGGGATGAACAGGTGGGCAGTGGCTGGTATTAGGTGCACTTAGGTTTCTCTGAGTTTGAAATTACTTCTAAAAAGTAAATACTAAAAGATTCATATTGAAAAACAACTATCTCTAAGATTTTGAGTCAAGGGTCACTATGTTGCCCAGGCTGGTCTTGAATTTCAGGGATCACCTGAAGGTGTGAGCCACCGTGCCCAGCTTATCCCATTTTAAATAAAGTTCTGATACTCGTCAGTCTTCTCTCCTCGAACCCTGCTGGGTACTTTCTGTCCCCACAGAGCCAGTCTCTGTTGCGATTATTAATCAGTCTGTCATCGTCTATTGATCTCTTCCCACCACCCCGGTGGACCAGGACTCAGGACTCTTTCCCAGTCTACCTCCTGCTGCCCTGACGCAGTGATCTGGAGACTGGGACCCTCGGCCACCACAGCCTGCCTAGCCTGGGGCCCTTGTTTCTTCAGAGCTTCCTTTGCCCCTCTGGATGTTTTTTGTTTTGGCATCTGTCCCCACTGATTGGTGGCTTGCCCGGACACCCTGCCAGGCCAACTTCCTTCTAGACTGGATGCTTCCTCTTGGCTCCTCAACCCCTTCCTGGGTGGTGGGTGGGATCAGGGGCTCCAGCTGGGCATCCCTGCTACAGGCCTGAAAATGCAGGGCCCAAGTGTCGGGACAAAAAACATCCCCTGACTCACCAACTTTAAGCCCTGAATGCCAGGTCCCTAGGCTCACTGGCCTCTGTTCCAGAGAGTCCTAGTCACTGGCTCTGGTCATTGTCTCCACCTTGCAAGCTGCTAAGGGTTTGGGGGAGCCTGCTCAAGTCTGCTGTCTGTTCTCCCTATCTCTGTGCCAAGAGGTTCCCACCTACCAACTCCTTTTCCAGCATGTTCATGGGGCTACGGTGGGTGTGCACATGGAAGCCAGTGGTGTTCACTGTGGAGATGAGAAATTAACTGAAAACATGTTTGGGTACAGTGGCTCACACCTGTGATCACAGCACTCTGAGAAGCCAAGGCTGGTGGATTGCCTGGGCCCAGGAGTTCAAGACTAGCCTGAGCAAGGCCTTATCTCTACGAAAAATAGAAAAACTGGCCGGGTACGTGTGTGGCCACTCTGCGCATCCTGGGCTGTGGGGGAGCATGCTGTGCAGAGGGCCCTCTCTCCCCTGCCTGGCTCATTTCAGAGGTGTTCACCAGCCTTGGGCTGGACTGAGGGTGGGCTATGCTGGCAACAAGGATATGAAGTATGTCCACAGCAGGCAGAACCCCCAGTGTGCTCTGGGCGAGGACTCCTTACCCAGTGGTACTCAGGAGACCTCCCAGAGAAACCAGGAAAGGAGCTTCCCTGTAGAGGGCTAGCCAGTGGGAGCCTTGTGTGCTCATCCTCCTGCAAATGTTTCCAGGAGTGCCAGGCTGGGGCCAGCCTAATGGACAGCACAGCCTGGTCCTGCCTGGTACCACTAGCGGCTCTTGGGTTGAGATATGTCCACCCTAGCACCTCTGCCTGGCACATCTTCAGGATGAGCCCTGGGAAAGCCCCAAGCAGGGAGCTAGAAAACTTCCCCAACAGTCCCCTCCCCATGCCAAAAGCACATGCTCTAAGGAACTTCCTGGCCCTACCCCCACCCCACCAGGACAGTCCCAGGGTGGGCCCCTGGTGGCCCTCGAGGGCATACCCTCGGGTGCCTCTGCAGCAGCCAAGCCCCTCCTGGAGGTAGTGGACACACACCATGTGTCTGCCCTCCTACATGACAGACCCTGCAGGGGCCAGTGAGAGGTTTGGTGTCTACAGTTGGCTAGAAGCATGTCTTGAAGGGCCAGTTCCAGTCCCAGAGAACATCTTCATGTCCCCATAGGATCCCGTGGCCCAGAGCTGCTGGCATAGTGGGGGGATCTCACTTCCCAGCCGGACCAATCTGGGATCTGCCATGAGGTCAGTGCCTGGCTCAGGGCCCAGCACATGGCAGGAGTTGGGAAGGCTCCAGACACTGTCACCTCTTACCCACTCGGAGTGTCTTCCTGTCTGAAATGCATGCATTAGAATGCAGCTCATTTGGATTTAAAGATTGTCTTCTGCTAAAATGTAACTCTCCACTTGACCCTGGAATAGCTAGTCCGTCACACTTCAGTGTGAATTAATGGATTGGAGGGACAGGGGCAGATGGTTTCTGGGACAACACAGGTAATAGCTCAGATGCAGCCCTCAGCTGACAGGATGCGCGTGGGTCCTGACTTGTTGGGAATTGGCAGAACTGCTGAGCTGGAGCATCAGCCCAGGCTGGGCCCAGGAAAGAAGCAGAGGGTGAACACAACCCCTCTACTGAGCTACCCTGCTCTAAACCTCAGCTCCGACCCAGGGTGACTGGCCCAGCTTGGATAACAGAGGCACGTAAAGGTTGTCAAGTCTGTCCTGTTTGAATTTGGAAACTAGCAGCTTTAGAATGGCACAAATGCATTTCTTTTTTCTTTCTTAATTTTTTTTTTTTTTGAGACAGAGCCTTGAGCTGTCGCCCCTGGGTAGAGTGCTGTGGTGTCACAGCTCACAGTAACCTCCAACTCCTTTTTTTTTTTTTTTTTGAGACAGAGCCTCAAGCTGTCCCCCTGGGTAGAGTGCCCTGGCATTACAGCTCACAGCAACCTCCAACTCCTGGGCTCAAGCGAGTCTCCTGCCTCCGCCTCCCAAGTAGCTGGGACCACAGG